>PHNY01284643.1:3249-13322 GCA_003724115.2 Anethum foeniculum | reverse complement strand
TTCATCTCTGGGACTATAACTGGTGTTGGTGTGTGTGTATATTTGAGGGGTCACAGCATGCAGTATTTATTTGTGATTCAAGATTAAGTATTGATAATGGAATTAAAGACCGTAACAACTCAGATCTCCGACCCCGGATCTGGGGGTGTTACATCAGATTAGTCACCATTCCGAAAGCTGGAGGTTTTGTTCGAGCTACATTTCTAGAAGAGATAAAATGGTAAGTGTTGGCTTTGATTCTAAATCTGAAGTGTTTTTTTTTTTAAAATACCGAACTATTATTAATAAACTAGAAGGATACATAATAGAAGCAAGTTAGTCTGTAGGGGAATAAACCAGCAAAGGGTAAGGGAAAACTTACTACTTCCTCCTAGTACACCACTAGAAACAACTACTGCATAGACATATTACTGAGGTACTAGCTACTAAAGGCTACTAACCAGAATAAATAGATAAAGAGTCCCGGAGAGATGCCAACTAAAAGACATTACATTGGCAACTAGATGACTTCCTCTCATCTTCTGCTTTCTTCAACTAAAATTCTTCATACATTGCCAATTCGAGGAACACCTCTTCTACATCCATGAGGCTATCTTTGAACAATGGAGGGTCAATCATATTCATTAGAGAATCCTGCAAATATAGGAGTTTATCTTTGTCCTTAGAATCGGAACTGGAGCCAATGAAATTGAGAGATGGGTTTTCTGCAAGACTGAAAGCATGAACTGTCTCAGAAAATGATTTGGAGCCCATACTTGGATTATCCAATACACCATGCAAAGGAGCAGCAGAGATTTCTTGAATGAAACCATTCTCTTTTGAGATTGTCTATTCATCCAAAATTTTGAAACTTGGACCCTCATCGTTAAAGCCTTCAGACACCTTGGCTGTAAGAAGAGCATCATGACTAAAACTTCCTTATTCATAAACTTTACCTTTACCTTGGCCCTTGAAGAGGAACCTCCGTGAGCATCTTCAGTCTTGAGATTGCCAATGGAGAAATTTTTGGGCTCTTCTATATGAATGTGTTTAGAGGACTGAGCAGCCTTAAAAGTAAACACTAGATCTGTAATACAGTTGAAAGTATCTGCATATGAACCCATAACAGTGAGTTGTTCCAAGTTGAATATTTTTTCTTGAGTTTCAGAAAATCATCATACTTCGTTTCCTCAATCAACACCCTCTTGCGCTTCTTTGGCTTTGGGCCTTGAGTGACCTCTCTATGACCAAAGTTATTATCAACATGTAGAGAAGGAAGGTGAGGGTTCCCTAACCTATGTCATTGTCAAGTAGATCTCTTAAAGCAACAAAGTTGTAGTGAATCTCCACCAAACCATTCTTATAGAACAATCTGTGGTTAGCTGCAAAACGAGCAACATATTTCCTGCCTTCACTAATATTATAAATCCTGCAAATTGGTTCCATCTCAGTATGGAACAATGGATTAAAGACATTGATGGCACATATAGGCGTAACAAGATCCTCTCTGGAAGCCTCCACAAAGTTCTGACGATGTAAGATACGGAAAGAATCTGCTTGTTCAGTTTCAATGATCAAGTTGCCGAAGCTACAAGAGTAGGCTTCCTTCATACCAAAATGGATTGACCAGAGCTGCACTTGGAAGAGAGTTAGGTCTTTAACAGAACCCATCACCCCCCATTACTAGAAAACCATTATGATATCTTATTATGATGTTAATGCTATTCAGATTGCTGTTAGGGATTGGGGCTTCAGTTTCAGTAATGAAGATGTTTATTTTAACAAAACCATTTGGAGGTGGTAACCAAACCCTATTCATCTTTGAGGGAAGTGTTTAAATCCGAAGTGTTTAAATTGCATATTATTTTCATTATATTACAATAACTTGGTCTTTATTACTATGCTTAGTTGAATGGATAATTACAAAATGTCCCTGATCCATTATAATAAATATAAAAATTATAAAATCGTAATTTGAAAAAAAGGAAAAAGAAAAGGAGCTACTTCGAAATACATAGTCTTGGACTAAAGATTGTTCCATTTTTACCATACAAATCATCATTAAAACAAATTAATACCTTACAAGCTAGTCATAAAATAATTAAATATATTGTGGGTATGCTAAAATAAGTTTAGGATTTTACAATATATTTTAGTATTTTAAATTGTTCAATTATTATTGACTGAAGGATATTTAAAGAATGAAATTTTAGACAAATATATATTAGAACCTCGTTCTTATTCCCATGAACCGAGCTGAAATTTCATTATTCAAACGAAATCTGAATTCTTATTCAACTACAGTTAATTTGAGGGTTAAATATCAAGTAGGTGACTGCGTCAAAAAAACTCAAGTAGGTCACTTATTACAAATTTGACTAAAATTGATCATCAATTAACTTAATTTGATCATTCCGCTAAAGTCGAAAACTGAAATACCCAAAATTGAAAATGGTAACATAGGTGGGTAAGAACGCGTTTTGGGCTTTAATATGATTACTAAAACTTGTTACTTGCCTCAAGGAATCATGATAAAATCTGGCTTTGATTCTTTCATTTTTGAAAATTCAAAGAATCAAAGCCAAATTTCTACGTGATTCCTTGAGACAAGTAGCACTTTTTAGTAGTCATATTGAAGCCCAGAACGAGTTCTACCCACCTATGTTACCATTTTTCATTTTGGGGAATTTCAAATTTGACTTTAACAGAATGATCAAATTAAATTAATTAATTGATCAATTTGAGTTAAATTTACGATGAGTGACCTACTTGGTTTTTTTGCATGCAGTCAATCACTCACTTGATATTTAACTTGAATCCTAACCAAACTCTATTGCTACAAGCATCAAAATAAATACACTAATTATATCCTTTATATAATTGGTGTAAAGGATTTAATATGCTATGGTTTGGTCGTCAGTGGTTTGGTACACAGGGAAGGGCACTTTGCCATTCTCAATCCTTTTAACATCCCCCACAAGGAATTTATAATGCCTCTATCATACGCAAGAACGAACTTCAAAGGAATTGACGGGGCCTGCACAAGCAGTGGAGCATGTGGTGGAGGCTTCTCGGACTCGTAACAATCGGCTAGGAACAAGAAGAGATGGTTCATATACTCATAATATCCTATTATGAGTATATGAACCATATTATATAAACTAATAGGTGGAGAGTGAGACAAAGAATATCAACAAGGTTCCGAAGAATAAGAAGATGAAGGTGTATAATGTGGACGCCCAGATTTTTGGACAAGTTGATAAGGGTAAGAAAGTGGTGAATGGGGATGAAGAGAGTGGTGAGATCAAGGGGAAGAAGGGTCTTTTTAAGTGGAACGAGGATGATGAGGTTGTGTTATTGGATGCACTTATTGATTTTAAGACAAACACGTGAGATGTTGTTATTAAAGCTAGCCAATATGTTTTTTACGAGGGTGTGAAAGATTTGTTTTCGCTTACTCTTATGAAAAGTCAGTTGTTTGATAAGATTAAGAGGTTGAAAAAGAAGTTTCTAACCAATGCCGACAAGGTGAAGAATGGTGAGAAACCTATGTCTTGGAGGCCACATGAAAACAAGTTATTTGATCCCTCACATAAGATTTGGGGTAGTCAAGTGTCAGCTGCTGAACGGAATGATAGTAAGGTGAAGAGTAGCAAAAAATATGATAAGAAATATGGTAATAAGCAGCTGAAGTTAGTTGCAAACAAGAAGGAAAATAGCAATGCTGTTACGGAGGATAACAAGGAACAAACACAAGATTATTGGTCATTGTATCCACTATTGTGCGCCTCTCTTGAATCGAAGGCTTCTAGCTATTTAACTCAGATATGGGATTTAAAAGAATATATGAAGAAGATGATTAGCAGATTTGGGGAAGAGAAGTCAAGAGAACTAGAGGATGGGTGGGAAGCTTTTCATACGATGGGTTATAAATTGTATGTAAAAGGGGTACTTTTGATTAGCAAGTAAGCTCAAGTTGTGATGGATTCGCTTAACATTGCTTAAACGTACAAATCTTACTGGGTGAGGTAATCGTGAGAATTAGTATTTATGATACATTTTTTATTTTGTTAGCGTCAATGCTTTTATCTCTTGGATTGGTTGTGCTACTTATCTACAATATTTATGGTGAAATCATATTTTTGGTAATTTTATTATCTTCTCTTTTTCTAAGCCGCAATATTTTTCGGTGTTTAGCCATTAAAACTTGTGAAGAAGATAGGTAACTGAAACTATCCTCTACCTTATTGCCTTAACTCCATATACAATGATTTGTTCGTTATTCGTGGTTGTTGTACTAGTCTCGCATGTGTTTATGTGGCACTAATCGTATTATTGTTGAGTTATGGCTTGCTCGCGGCCCAACAAGTGGTATCAGAGATAAAGGTTCGGCTGGACCTTGTGGGGTAATGGACTGGGCTGTGGTTGTTCGATGTGGGAGGTTCTCCTCAGTAGCCATTGAGAGATCAGTTGGTCCTTGCGGCTGTGCAAGATGTAAACAGATTAATCGCGGGTATAAGATCACGAAATTTGTGGTTCTTGGTTTGAGGGGAAGATTGTTGGTTAGTGTCAACCCAAGTACCACATCGAATAGATTATAGAAAATTATCTAAGCGTCCAAAACGGCAAGTGCACTATATTAAACTTGTGTAATTCGTATATTGGAATGGACTGTAGATCAATGCACATCTATTAGCGAAAATTTTCTCTTTTGAAGTTGAAAGACTAACACTTACTCTATCTGTATTCTTTCTAACTGTAGGATAATGTATTTTAGTTCTGTAGTGTTTAGCCATTAAAACTTGTGAAGAAGATAGGTACCTGAAACTATCCCCTGCCTTATTGCCTTAACTACATATACAATAATTTGTTCGTTATTCGTGGTTGTTGTACTAGTCTCGCAGGTGTATATGTAGCACTAAACTTACTGACTTCCCACTACGGCAAGTGCACTATTTTAAATTTGTGTAATTCATATCTTGGAATGGACCTTGTGTGGTGTCATGGCTTTTAGCTGCTCTAGTTGTAGTGATCAATGCACATCTGTTAGTGAAAATGTAATGTTCTCATTTGAAGTTGAAGGACTAACACTTACTCTATCTGTATTCTTTCTATCTGTGGGATATGTTGTATTAGTCCATCTCATTTCACCTGCATTTACTAATTCAGTAAATGGCTTATGCAGACCAAGAGAATAAATCACGGAGATATGGATTTGATCATTCACTCTTTGGTCTATAGACTGAATCAGATGTTATGGCTCACGAATCCTTCTCGTAATCCATCTTTTTCGGACGCTCTGCTGCCTAATTGCTCAAAGACTTCTATTAAACTAGTATATGTTTGAACTTCTAGTCACTCTGTTATTTAAATCTTTTTAGATATGTACTGACGTCTAAGAATGGAGTATATTGCTTTTGCACATGAATGGGGGTTTTAAATGCTGAAGTTTTTTTCTTGGAAAATTAGTACTGGTAAAGTTGAGTACACTGCATTTCATTTGTCGACCAAATTTCGGA
Source organism: Anethum foeniculum (assembly GCA_003724115.2). Taxonomy (NCBI): domain Eukaryota; kingdom Viridiplantae; phylum Streptophyta; class Magnoliopsida; order Apiales; family Apiaceae; genus Anethum; species Anethum foeniculum. Next base: position 7,824 of record PHNY01284643.1, on the reverse strand, counting down.
AAATAGTCTAAACAAACATAATATTCAGTGTTACACAGGTATAAGTTCTGACCAGGTTCAACCTCATAATAATAATATATCGGTTTTGAAAGATCTAGAGTCGCCATAATCAACATGAGACAGCTCAGGCAACCTTAAATTTATGAAGTTTTGTATCACAGTATTACTTGTTTATTATCAACACTGGAAATGTAGAATATGATGAACTGAGATTATGAGAGTATGCCTGTTCAAAAAGAAACAGAGATTATGAGAGTGTGCTAATATTAATAATAATATTCCAGGAGCAGTTCTCCAACCCAATCACAATAGTAGTTAGCGAATTCTCCTAATATTCCAATTTCCCTTCAGTGTTATGCTCAGAGGCCAGAGGAAAATGTTTATCAAGATATGCATGTTTCAAAAGTATTATTAGTTATTATATTTTTTGAATATAAAATAAAATTAAAAATACTACTAAATTGTATATTTTATCGTAAAATTGGTGAATGAAATTTTGAATATTCTTTTACAATTCTTAAGAAGATAAAAAATAAATACATATATAATAAAATGTAAAGTGAAAAAAATAGAAAAACATAAAATTTTATACAAAAAATACAATAACAATTTAAATATTAATAAAATAATTATAAACAATGGAGTTTGCGAAAATTATTTTATAATTTTTTCTAAAAATATAATTAGTATAAAAGGTTTATAAATATAATTATAAAATATCCCGTGAAATGGGAATAAAGCTAGTAAAAAATAAAATAAATTGAAATAAAATATTACCTTCAGCTGTAATTCATAATCACAACACAGAGAGAGGGGGAAGAGGGAGACGATCATAAATCAAATAGTGGGTAGTTAATTTTTTGTTTTTGCACTTTAGAAATTTATTTAATTTGTATTGTATTTTTCATAAATTAAAACTTATTATTCGTCATACATATTAAAATTTTCATATGCTGCAAAAATTTCCTATTTTTTTATATCTTCAAATGTTGCTGAATACAAATTTTGAATAAACAATAAATTTAATTAGTACACCTCAAATTCCATTAATTGAACTTGAACACCTTTAGAAGGCATCATTCAACTCTCCATCATTTAAAGTCTTGTACCTATAATATATGTAAAATGTAAACCCTATAGTAGAAGCCAAAGCTATCACCAATGCAAGTTTTATTCTTATATTTGAAGAACTTGGTGTTGGAACATTAGTTCCTTGTTCAGTTGGCAATGTCTTCTCCTCAGCAGATGCAATGTGATCATCTGGGCTAGTTCCTCTATCTGGTTGCTTGTTAGCTTGGACTTGTTCATTGGCAGACGAAGCTTCTACTTTTTCTGTTACTGGAGTTGTTATTTTGGGCATTACAACATAAAGAAGCCCATTAACAAACTTTGCACGAATGTCATTTTTACACTCCTTTGCCACCTTAACTTCCTTCTGAAATCGACTCCGTTTCAGTGCACTCAGAGGCCTTTCACCTGAGATTTTTAGTACTCCTAAATTGCTAATTTGCACTCTCAGCTGTTGCTTTTTGAATTCTTAAAATGGGGACCAAAACGAAGGACAATCGAATTAGTTTTAACTAAGATAGTTTGTTTCCTGAATAAATCTACAGAATTTACTCTTTTAAGGAATACATGTGCATGCATGATTTTGTGACGTAGGATGTATAGTTTGTACCTGGGAGATGGAGCACAAGAGTGTCGCGGCTTTCCTCACGTTGCCAATTGCAGAGTGGTTCGAATTCATCGTAAGTAGTTGCAAACTTGGAATCCATCTTAAGCTTAACTGATTCTTTCTGAAGGATATGGATATGAACAAGATGTATTAGTGAACCAAATTGCAATGATGAAACCCATCTCCCTGTTACTGTATATATGCAAATAATTAGCTAGGGTGTAAGAGGTGCCTTCTGGATTTCCTCTCACAGAATATTTCTTGTTGTGGCTTCTCCTTTCTTGAACTTTAGGCTTTGTTTTAATTTTGTATCAGGCAATCTCATAGTACTTGTTTATGATTTCCTTTCTCCATTTGTTTCTCTCTAATAGTTTAGTCCACTGGACATGGTCTCATGGTAATCTACTGGATGTAGCAGTCATTTCAACCAGTGTTTTTAAATTAGATATTAAGGTGTATGAAAAATTATCACTCGGGTAAACATAGAGATGTTTCTTTCATGAAAATCCATTAAAGAATGTATAATGATAATAAAATACAAAGAAAAGAGCATCATTATATTGATCATGAAAAGCAAAAATACCAAAGGCTTCAAGCACTTTGAACTAGTACCCTCTGCATCCCCAACCCTAAAAGTTCCTTATGTTAAAACTCAAATGAAGTAATCTAACCGGGCTTATTCATAAATCTTATAAACAGAGTTTGTATCAGACGAACAAATATGTAAATGACTATTAAAAAAACATGAATTCTTCAGCTGCAAAATCTCTAAAGATCAATGCATCTATGATCTAACTAGACCTAGCCAAACTGAGAACAAGAGCAAGCAGCCTTGGTCTCATATTCTTCACAGATACACCCCTCACACCACATGTTGCATCTCCTGGATTCTATGCTCTGGGACGTCTACTGCCACTGGCCTTTGATGACCTGCTACCCTACTAGCTTATACATTTGCCTCGTTTACCTTAAGATCCAGCCCTGGCACTCCTCTCCTTAAAAAAGACAAATGTCTATGCTGATGTACAGAAATACGTACATGCTTTGCTCCGACGACGATTATAGAGCCTTAGACCTTGATCAATATCACCCATGCAGAGAGCTTACAGTTTTTGTGTCGCACTGCCTAGAAGTACTCTAGTCACACAAATTGTTATATTCACTACTTTTACTCCTATGCTCAAACTATTATCCATTTTGTTTACTATCTGTCATGTTTCACATTGACATTTGCTTCTGATGTATCTAAAACTTATATCCTAGTAAACACCGGATAGAAAAATTAGTAAAATACACCTGAAGATTTGAAGAGCTAGCCTTAAATGTACAGAGAGGCATAAATCAATTGGTAACTTATCATATGCTGATATTAGCATATTATGGAGAGTTGGAGATGTCTGTGCAAGAAATTAAAAAAATAAATTAGTCCATGTATATAGTTGTTTGTACTCTGTTTTTCGCGAAATAACATTTGCTAATAGCCTTATAAAAGAAAGAAAGGGAAATCCTTGAACAATGCAGTAACATATAAAACATGATCCAGATATTTTATACACTTGAAAATATTCATGACGGAAAGAAATTATAACCAAATATCAACTTTAAATTAGTACACACTGCACCCTCAAGCTTTACATATATTGAACACCTTACAAAATGCATCATCAATCTCTCCATCATGTATAGTCTTGTATTTATAAAATATGTAAACCCCTACTGCAGAAGCCAAAGTTATCACCAGTGCGATTTTTGTTCCCATATTTGAATAACTTGGTCTTGGAACATAACTTTCTTGTTGAGATGGCGGTGTCTTTTCTTCAGTAGATTCATGCATTTTAGTTTCCTTAGCATCTGGGATAGTATTACTCTCGGGTTTTTTATTAGCTTGGACTTGTTCGGGGGCCAAGGGAGCTTCTTCTTTTCCTGGTACTGCAGCTATAATCTTGGGCATTACAACATAAAGTAGCCCATTCACAAACTTTGCACGAATTTCATTTGCATTACACTCCTTTGCCACCTTGACTTCCTTGTAAAAGCGACTCCGTTTCGATGCACTGAGAGGCCGCTCTCCTGATATTTTTAGCACTCTTTGATTGCTAATTTGCACTTTGAGCTGTTCCTTTTTGAATTCTTGAATGGGGATCAAAAGTGCAGGACAAAAGAATTAGTATATTCAGTAGTAATAGTTATTTCCTGGTTCAAGCCTAGAGTTTCAACTTCAATTATGAGAACATACCCGCACAATGTGTATAAGATATAGGGTCAGATTCAGATAAAAATAAACAAACTGTGTGTATATTATTGTACCTTGGAGATGGAGCACGAGAGTGTCACGGCCTTCCTCACGTTGCCATTTGCAAAGTGGTTCAAATTCCTCATAAGTAGCTGCAAGCTTGGAACCCATTCTACAGCTTAGCTGATTTCTTCTGAAGATTTGGATATCGAAACAAGATGAAATAATGAACTAAATTGCAATTTGAAAATGGCTATCTTCATGTCACATTATATACAAATAATTTAGAGGGTGTCAAAGAGGTTTCTTTTAGATTATCTATCAGAAAAGAATATTTCTTCTTATAGTTTTCTTAAACTTAAGGTTTGCTTGAATTTTGTCTAGGGCAATCTCGTACTACATGTTTATGATATTCTTTCTCCATAGGCAAAGAAAGATCTCTATTTTCTTTTCTTTTCTTCTTTGCAATAATACAGCCTTCTTCATCATCAAACATGAACATGGTAAAAGATGGACAGTAAAACTGAATTTTACCTAGGCATATAAATTGGTTGTAGCACTTGTTACCAATCTGCGAACAACAATCTATAATCGTCGTTCGATTAGGTGCGTGCAACAGACGTGTTTAACAGATTAATATACTATGGAAACCAAACAATACAAAAAC
>PHNY01284614.1:7850-21066 GCA_003724115.2 Anethum foeniculum | reverse complement strand
GTTTCATTATTGAGGCTATTTTATTATAAAAGTATTCTTGATATTTAAATTTAAGTAATTTATGTTTGTTATTTTATATTGAATATAATCGAAAAATATATTAAAAAGCTATTGTATCATTATATTTGATAATCAATATACTTATATAAAGGAGAAGACGGGGGCGTTTATGTGGCGCCTCTTAGATCATCCCGTTTTATTTTTGAATTTTCTCAGTTTTTTGAATTAATAAGTATCAAAAATTATAATTACCTTATATTCTTCATTCAGATAAATATTAATAAGTCACCTCATAATTATGCCAACAATAGTTTCCTTGAAAAAAAATCTTGCTACAACTTTTCTACAATATTTTCCTAGATATACTTTACAAGTCAAATATAGTCAATTCATAATTATGTCAACATTAGTTTCCTAAATATTTAAAAAAAAAAACCAACGCATAATCACGTCAATATGTCAAATATAAAAAGCCAATTAATATCTTCATGCCAAATAGCATTGGTTTGGATTTTTACTCAATAAATTCTACTATTTTATTGTAGGAAGAAAGAAAATTCTAAAATCGGAAAGATTGGAGAATAAAAGCTTAATTTGAAGATTTATTAAACGAAAAATTCGGATTTATTTGACTACACTCACACACGTTATTGTTTGGATCATATCTTATAATTACCTTATATTTTTCATTCACATAAAAACTAATAAGTCAACTCATAATTATGGCAACAATAGTTTCCTTGAAAATTAAAAAAAAAAAATCTTCCTACAACTTTTCTACAATATTTTCCTAGATATACTTTACAAGTCAAATATAGCCAATTCATAATTATGTCAACATTTGTTTCCTAAATATTAAAAAAATAAATCAACGCATAATCATGTCAATATGTCAAATATAAAAAGCCAATTAATATCTTCATGCCAAATAGCATTGGTTTGGATTTTTATTCAATAAATTCTACTATTTTATTGTAGGAAAAAAGAAAATTCTAAAATCGGAAAGATTGGAGAATAAACGCTTAATTTGAAGATTTATTAAAAGAAAATTCGGATTTATTTGACTACACCCGCGCATGTTATTGTTTTGGCCATATCTTGAATTCTAGAAGTCAAAATTGGACGATTTAACAGCTCAAACTAAGATAACGAAATTTCCTACAATTCTAAAGTGGTCCAAGTGTCAAATTAAATCTGAAGCAGTCCTGAATTANACTGAATAAAAGTCAACTACGAATTTTCTCAATATTTTTTCATAATTACTCTTCAAGTCAAATCAAATTAATATCTTCATACAATTTTTATTCAATACTTTCCTATAATTACTTTTAAAGTTAAATATTTAACCAACTCATAGTCAACGCATACTCACGTCAATATTAAAGAAAGTTGGTATCAATGATTTTATATTCCTAATGAGTGCTTTATCATTAACGCATACTCATAGCCAACGCATACTCCCTCCATCTATAAGTGCTTTATCAACACTTATAAATTCAACAAGAACCACTATCAAAATTTAACACCCCAGAAATTATTTGCTTTATATCCTTCATATCTATTATAGCTATGGATTATACCATGTTGGATGCTTTGAACGACAGTACTTATAGATGGATCATACGAGTACATGCCTGCAGAAAGTGGGAGTCTATCTACACACGGGCGAACATATCAGTCTTGATATGATGTTAATTGATGAAAAGGTTTAAAACTTCTTTTTAGTGATAGCTTTTAAAAATTATATATTGTTATTGATCTATTTATTCTTGATGTGTGCAGGAAATTTAATTCATGCAACAATACCGAACTATTTGATTTCTCGATGTCAACATCAATTAGAGGAATGCTGTCTTTATAGCATCAAGAATTTAAAAGTTGTTACAAGTACAGGTCAATATAGACCCTTATCACATGGATCTAAACTACTCTTTTTACGCATAACTGCTCTCAAGAAATTTGACGAAGGAATTATCAACATATCCCTGCATGGATTTCAACTCATATCTAACGACATGATTGATGCATGTATTAACGACACCAACGCTCTCAGGTATTTTGATCAAATACTATCATTAATTTCCTAATTTTTTTTAATCAATATATCATTATATTATTTGTATAATATGATTTAATTAATCATTTTTCAGATGTTATTGGTTGCTTGACCTGCATCGGTGGCATTGATGTTGTTAGTGACGGTTGGAAAAAAAATAGATCTTGGAATTGTGACAAATTAATAAGTTTTGAATTATAATAACTGTAATGTAATCGTATCTTGATTTTATAGTATCTATAATTTTGAAATAATGTTTTGTTTTATACAATTTATAGGTTCAATGTAATACATATTATTTGGTATTTAAATTTAAGTAAATAATGTTTGTTATTTTATATAAAATATAGTCAAAACTCAAAAAGCTATTGTGTTATAATATTTAATAATAAAATAATGTATAATAATTTTTTTAAAAATATTATTATAATGCCGCCGCGAAGCGCGGGTTATTTTCTAGTTCATTTAAAATATTAATATATTACCGCCGCGAAACGCGGCTTATTGTCCTAGTAATTATACATTTTACCTCGACTCAAAAACCCTTCCATAATTCACCGCCGGCCAACTTTTTGATACAATCATAAAATACAAATAATTAGTTTAGCCGAAAAACTAATTAAAAAAAATTAAATCAGAAATTCAAAAATTGTATCCGGGTCTAAAAAAGGAGAAGTCAAAAGACTGAAACAACAATGCTAAACCCCAGTCGGAACATTCTAGAAAATCTAGACACATCTACAACCCTCTCTAAATCCTTTTAACGCTTTTTCCTATATAAAAAACCCTTCGTTTCTTTCAAATTTTCACACACACAAACACACACTAATTTGCGTTCGTTTCTTCGATAAAGCGATCATCTTTAATCTAAAGGTACGATCTTTACTCACCTAGCTCTGTTAATTTTCAATCATTAGATCTGTAATTATCTGTTGATTATTACTGTTTGATTGTTACTGTGTTTATTTAGTCTTTTTTCAATTGATCTTGATTTTATCTTTGTTAATTTGCTGATTTTGATGTAAAGATTTGAACTTTAATTGAATTTAGGATTTTGTTACAAATTTGTTGAAATTGATTACATTGTGTTTGTTTTGAGGTGCTTTGATGAGGCTTTTAGGTTAGATAAGTTTGTAAATTGAGTGTATTTTGTGGTAGTTGGATCGGAGGAGTCGAGTTTTACGTGTTTGTGGTTTATGTATGCTTAGGTTGAGCTGCATTATGTTATATTTGAGTTAGTCCAGCTTTTGATGTATTGATATAATTTACGAAAGATGCTAGAGTTCTTACAGTGGTCTGAATCGGATTAAATGAGTGTCCTGTTTTACTCTTTGTTTGAATAACAGGACAATCATTCCGGCGTGGTTGATAGTGATTATGGCTTTTTATACTGATTTAGGTTATGTTTTTTTTTTTTAATACTGATTTAGGTTACTATAGTTGTTTGTTTTGATTTCATATGAATTATAGAGTTAAATGTGTATATAAATGTTTGAATATAATTAGAATGTGTCCTGTTCTACTTTTTGGTCGAATGTTAAGCCATTATTTCGATGTACTTGGTAACTAAGATTTGTTTTAGATATTTTAGGCTGACTAAGTTTGTTGTATTTACATAAGATTTGTTTTAGATATTTTAGGTTGACTAAGTTTTTTGTATTTATGTATAGTGTAAAAAGCTTTATTGACTGCAGTGTTTGTTTTGATTCAAGAAAAAGCTGAGCTACATTATGATGTGGTGTATGCATGGTTTTGTTTTTATTGTACCATTTTTTTAGGTGTCTGATAAAATTCTTGATTTTATTCAGACTTGAATGTGGGTGTAGTTTATGAAAGATGCTATTATTTCTTGTAGAGTTTTTCGAATTGGATCTGATTTTTGGTCTTTGCATTGAATAACAGGAAAAATGAGCGTTGTGGGTTTTGATTTTGGGAATGAGAGTGGTGTGGTTGCTGTTGCAAGGCAACGAGGAATTGATGTTGTACTGAATGATGAATCCAAACGTGAGACTCCTGCTCTTGTATGCTTTGGTGACAAGCAACGTTTCCTTGGAACAGCTGGTGCTGCTTCAAGTATGATGAACCCAAAGAACACAATTTCTCAGATTAAGAGGCTGATTGGACGCCAGTTTTCTGATCCTGAGTTGCAGCGGGATATTAAGTCGCTACCTTTTTCTGTGACTGAAGGTCCTGATGGATATCCATTAATAAATGTTCAATATCTTGGAGAAAGGAGAAGTTTTACTCCTACCCAAGTATTGGGAATGGTCTTCTCAGATCTGAAAATTATAGCAGAGAAGAATTTGAATGCAGCTGTGGTGGACTGCTGCATTGGGATTCCTGTTTATTTCACTGATCTTCAAAGACGTGCTGTTCTAGATGCTGCTACAATTGCGGGGTTGCACCCACTTCGACTTATTCATGAAACGACAGCTACTGCTCTTGCATATGGTATCTACAAGACAGATTTGCCAGAGAATGACCAGCTAAATGTTGCGTTTGTAGATATTGGTCATGCTAGTATGCAAGTATGTATTGCTGGTTTGAAGAAAGGCCAGCTTAAAATATTGGCCCATGCATTTGACCGATCCCTTGGTGGTAGAGATTTTGATGAAGTGCTCTTTCAGCATTTTGTTGAAAAATTTAAAACTGAATACAAGATTGATGTTAATCAAAATGCTAGGGCTTGCCTAAGGCTTCGTGCTGCATGTGAGAAATTGAAGAAGGTTCTTAGTGCAAATCCAGAGGCACCTTTGAATATAGAGTGCCTGATGGATGAAAAGGATGTTAGAGGTTTCATAAGAAGAGATGAGTTCGAACAAATTAGCATCCCCATACTGGAAAGAGTTAAGAAGCCATTGGAGAAAGCTCTTTCAGAGGCAGGTCTAACTGTAGATAATATTTATGCTGTTGAGGTTGTTGGTTCCGGCTCCCGTGTACCTGCAATAATGAAAATTTTGACAGAGTTCTTCGGTAAGGAGCCTAGGCGGACAATGAATGCTAGTGAATGTGTTGCAAAAGGTTGTGCATTGGAATGCGCTATTCTTAGCCCCACTTTTAAAGTGAGAGAATTTCAGGTAAATGTTTCTTCTCGTCCATGCTATGGAATCTGTTTTACACCTCTATATTGCCTTCGCGTGTTAGTTCTGTTCCTGCTTTTGTTTTAAATACGTATGTATTTAACTTGATTCCCTTTGCACCGCAACTAAAACCTTGGATCATTTTTGTTTTGTCTTACAAATGAAATCATTTTTGTTTGCTAATATAATTTTGAAATTGAAGGTCAATGAGAGCTTCCCATTCTCAATTGCCTTGTCATGGAAAGGCGCTGCTCCAGATGCCCAAAATGGGGCAGACAATCAACAAAGCACTATTGTTTTCCCGAAAGGAAATTCGATACCTAGTGTGAAGGCTCTGACGTTCTACAGGTCCGGAACATTTTCAGTAGATGTACACTATGCTGATGTTAGTGAACTTCAAGCACCAGCAAAGATCAGCACGTATACGGTATGGACTTGTCAGGTTTTCTGAAACTGCTGCATCTGTAGTTTACGCACAACTTCTATTCCACAAAATTTGTTTACCTCTGTTCTTACATTTGGAACTCTTGTTATATTATTTTTTTTGGTCAGATTGGCCCTTTTCAATCAACAAATTGTGAACGGGCGAAAGTGAAAGTTAAAGTTCGTCTTAATCTACATGGTGTTGTGTCAGTTGAATCGGCAACTGTAAGTTCTATCGATAACCATCTTTGTTGTTACAGGAGTATTTTACTCTGAAGAGAGATGCAACAAAGTGTCTCTTACTCTTTGCAATTTTGTTGTTCATATGTTTTAAACATGAGGATTTTGAGTTTTGCATTTTGTTTATACTTTAAAATTTTCAGCTACTTGAAGAAGAGGAAGTTGAGATTCCAGTTGTGAAAGAGTCAACAAAGATGGATACAGACGAAGCTCCATCTGCAGCTGCACCTTTCAGCACTACTGAAAATGATGTTAACATGGAAGAAGCTAAGAGTGCTGCTGATGCTCCTGCCTCTGCCAATGGTGCTCAAGGAGATATCCCTGTCCAAATGGAAACAGATTCTAAGGTCAGAACAAATTGCTTGAATGTTTAACAATATGCTATGAATTTAAACACCTGTTTTTATGGTGTTTTGCTTATAAGAATCTATATGTTATTTGCCTATTATATTACTAGTATTTACTACATTAACTGTCGATTTTTTGTACTAAAAGCTTAAGTCATCTGCTGGAGAGGTTATGTGATGAGTTTACCTTCTGAAAGTTAGGTGGTACCCTATACCAACAGTCAAATCAGTAGTGTTCAAGAGTTTCTGGCCATGAATTGTTTGACATTTGAGTTGTCGGTACAGCTATTAGTTACCACTTTGAGTGTGAACTTTTCTTGTAGCAACGTCAAACATGTCTGTTGTGTTGGATAAGTATATTGAATCTGCAGTGCTGCCTGAATTATCTTATTAGCAACCAAGTTTTAATATATATCAAAAGCTATTGTGACTTGCTACCACTGGCTGAGTGTATTACCTGTTTTAACAAATTAAATGTATTGTCTGGTTGCAGTGCACAATTTTGTTCTGTAGTGCTAAGGTTCAGACACTACCATCCACTGTTACTAAATCATTCTAGTTTGTTTATATTTTGAATCTAAAGGTTTTATACTATTGAGTATTACACCGTTCAATTCTTTACACGTTTCTGTACCAAATACCCTGGCAATTTGTGCTAGCTCTGCCATTGTTTCCTACTATTTTAATTGTTTTGCTGCTATTTAATGAATGCTTATATGGATAATTTCTATTAGTTTTCTTGGTATTTAATCCCCGAGTCTTTTTAAGTACCTTATTTCCTAATTTAACATTGCATGACATTCATACATCTCTCATTTAAATATGAGTTGTCACATCTGTATAAAGGATTTAATGTTTTTCAATATAGATTGAGGTTCCTAAAAAGAAGGTGAAAAGGAGCGACATACCGGTGACAGAGCTAGTTTACGGGGGAATGCCACCTGCAGATGTGCAGAAAGCAGTGGAGAAGGAATTTGAAATGGCATTACAAGACAGAGTTATGGAAGAAACCAAGGACAAAAAGAATGCTGTAGAGGCTTATGTCTATGACATGCGAAACAAGGTTTGCTATAGTTGAACTAATAGTAAATATATGCTGTTTACTTGGAACTGTCTCATATTTGTGTTTTCTCCCCAGCTACATGACAAATATCATGATTTCGTTACTGATCCGGAGAGAGAAGAGTTCACTACCATCCTTCAGCAGGTGGAAGATTGGTTGTATGAAGATGGGGAGGACGAGACTAAGGGTGTATATGTCGCCAAGCTTGAAGAACTTAAGAAGGTTGGTTGCTGTGAGAAATTCTTTTGTGCACTAATTATTATTTGATGGATTATAATTGTCAAAAGGTAATTGCAGCGAGGTGATCCTATTGAGTTGCGCTACAAAGAAAATTCAGAAAGGGGTTCTGTTATTGATCAGCTAGTTTATTGTATCAATAGCTACAGAGAAGCAGCAATGTCAAATGATTCTAAGTTTGATCACATTGAGATTGCTGAGAAAGAGAAGGTAGTGAAATGTTGATATTTCTTTTTTATCATAATTATTGTTTAGATCAATAGTAATTTACTAAAGCTCGCATGTGTCTGGATGTATAGGTCTTGAATGGATGTGTAGAGGCTGAAGCTTGGTTAAGGGAGAAGAAGCAGCACCAGGACTCGTTACCAAAACATGCTACCCCAGTTCTTTTGTCAGCTGATTTGAGAAAGAAAGCTGAAGCTCTTGACAGGTAAAGTCAGCTTATATCTAGGATGTGCACAGATGTTTCTTATGGTCTTTTGTTACACACTCCTGTATAGTGTTTTGTTTTGATTTAAGCCTTCGGTAGGATGGCTCAATATGGTTGATAATTTGTATAGATTGGGTGCATATATGCATTAGTTTCATTTTGTTCAATATCATTTTAGTGAAATGTTTGCATAAAATATTTTTGGGCTTGCATTTTGGAACATATTGATCTTAATTTATCATTATATTCTTGCATGTATTTAGCGTCATCTTGAAAATTATGAATGGCATTTCCATGTACAGGTTGTGCAGACCAATAATGACAAAACCAAAACCAAAGCCAGCTAAGCCAGCCACACCTGAAGTTTCATCTCCTGGCGGTGACCAGTCTAATGGTGCAGAAAATTCTGATGATCCCAGCAAAGATGCAGGAGAGGATGGACCTGGAACCGAGGTCCCATTGGCCTCTGAAGAGCCAATGGAAACTGAAAAGCCAGAAACTGCTGCATAATCTGTCGTTTATGTCTTTATTATAGATCAGTCAATGTAGAAGTGTTCTGATATTCAGTGGGGTGAAGAATGAGGGGACTGGCGATGATATTGTATGTTGGTCTGTAAAACCATTCTTTTCTAAGATGGTTTAGCAAGTTTCTATAATATGGGTCTACGGAAACATTTTTCTGGGACGATTTAAACGATTTACTTGAAAATCTCTCCCAATTAACTTGCAGTTATCCTGGAAACTATAGAAAACTTATAAGAGGTCGTGTGTTATCGGAATTCTCTCATTTATTTTTGGTATCCTGCCATTTAAGGTGTGAATGTGTAATATGTATCTGTGTCATTTTACAAAAGTTCATCTATTTCTGTGTTAAGGCGTGTAAGGGTGCAATAATGTTCATCTTGAACAATGTCCAAGAGAGTAACTACCGTGTTGCTCCAACAACGTCTTATGTCCTGTTTGGCTGAATAAGTTCTTATGAACTTATCAACTTATTTTGGGAAAAAATTTCACATTTACATATTAATTTTTAGAATTAAATATTTAAGAATGATTAAATATTTTTTATGTGCAAAAATTTACAGAAAATAAGTAACTTATTTCAGAAAAAAGTACAGTTTGATGTACTTTTTTCAGAAATAAGTAACTTATTTCTGATAAATAAGATTTGTCAAATGGGCTCTAATAGTCACTCCTTAAATCACTAATAACATCGTTTCTCAACTTATTCCTAATGATTTTTCTAATGTGCGTTAGTAGCATCTTTTTCTTTTTAAAGATATTTTAGCCAATATTTTATATAAAATATACGGTAACAAACATCATCTTTCAATGTACTTTTATTATTAAAATTTCAAATAAGTAATGAATATAAACCAATTTCTTAATTTATGTTTTGAACTCCAAAGAGCTAGAATTTTATATTTTATATAAGAAATAAGTTAAAGAGGTTGTTGAACTGGCTCTAAGCATAGTAATCAACACTAAGATCATATGTCATGTATACCATAATCTGCCGGTTTGCACAGGCGCTTGTTAGAAGTACATAAAACATTGAATCAGGATCCAGAAAATCAATTTTTTTTAATTCGGTTTTTAAGAAAAAAGAATTACACATTATGAACAAATCTCGAGTAATATTACAATTAGAGATAGAAATTATACTTAATTACTTATTTTAGTCTATTTTACGGGTTAGAAACCGAACTTTTTTACAATTAAATCTGGCTTAAGATTTATGAAGCGTATCTTTAAAAAAGAAAAAAGAAAAATTGGCTCACACATGAGTGAAGCTGAATTTTATTTGAAAGTCGTTTCAACTGATTTACAATTTTATGCACGAAGTCATTTATTTGTATGTATTGCTTGTTTGTTTGATTCATTCGAACACTTCTCTGGAGTGTTTCTCGGACTGGAGCTGCCAAAAATTGTAAAATAAATGTCAGAAGTGGGATTTGAACCCACGCTCTCTCACGAGAACCAGAACTTGAGTCTGGCGCCTTAGACCACTCGGCCATCCTGACAGTGTGTTTAAATGATGACATTTTTCTTCCTATCTGTTACTGAGCGATTAGATAATCATCCACAAATTATAAAGAAGCCGCCATGTTGAATGGAACCAGGCCTCATCTCCTTCAACTTGCTGACAAACAAAAGGTAGTAAATTTTCAAACTACCTGGTATAATCAGAATGATCATTTTTTTTTTTACTTCTTATATATGTCTAAAAAAAGGTTTCGATTTTCGGATGACTGATTAGAAGCTGCAGACTGCCTTCAAATCCAATTCTATTGTCAGCTGAAGCACTTGACACATAATGTCTGTTAATAACTGGATATGTTGCACGTACTATTATTACTTATAATATTTTAGGCCCTCGATGTCTTTCAAAGAACTAAATGGGAACTGAAAAATCAACTGATGTATAATTTGGCAGATTTTATTCGGTTTCATGAAATTACTATATGCAAGTACCAAGATCTTAGTTAGTTGGACAGAAAGGGTTACATTCATATGTTTCCTTGTTCTGTAAAGCAATCCCTTTTAGCAGATTGGTTTCACAATGCTGTTACTCCTACAAGGATTTATGTTAGATCAGCAGAAAAAAGTTAGAGATTTTTACAATTCATGCAATGATGCATCTTACAGTGGAAGTTATTATGTTATTCATTTTACAGTAAACAATCTCATTCTGGTTTTGTTCATAGAACTAAAAAGTTTTAAACCCCGTTAACATGGACTGGGAACCGGGTTGGAATCCCATGAACCAAACATTCTAGTACGATTAGAGTGGTATTAGTTTACTGCAACTATGTCCGTAATTATGTTCCGCTTTGATCAAGTCCCTATTGAATATGAATTCACTTCAAATAAATTATCAGTATGTAATAAATTAAACTTTGACATTTGTCTAACTTAAAAGCATTGTCGATCATGAGAGTGAAATTGAGAATACACGATAAAAGTATTTTAAAATTTAATCCTCTTTACCCTTAATCGGTTCAAATCTCATACCAAATCTCATATTCAAACCACACTTCAGATTCTCATCATTTTGGTAAAGCTTGGTGACCAGGGCACTCTCTAGCTAGGCTCTCTGTATAGTTCCGGTTCCATACTTTTGATGCTTATTATGCAACAAGGTCACCCATGAAAAAATACATAGACTATAATAAGATGTGTAAATGACTAATGGACAGAATTGTTTTTCTGTTACATGTACATACAGTGCACTTGTATCTTTCTTTAAGAAATTGGGTTGCGATAATTCTGTTCTTAGCCTGTTTTGTGATATTAAGGATAATAAATTACATGCCACTGCAAAGATTTGTACAACTTTGCTGGTAAGTCCCTTTATTAATAGACAATAGTACATTACCAAATTAGTTTTGCTTAAGTTCTTGAATGGTTGTACCTTGACCAATGAACAACAATGTCGTAACTACACACATGATATAGATTCAATGTACTGCCAAACATTAAACCTTCCAAAGGCCCAACGATCAATATTTTCTAGACCAGAGTCTACATTAAAGTCCCGTATCAATTTGAAGCTTCTATCCACAAGATTGTAACGTATAGCCTTCCCCGGTATTACCAATACCAAGAACGAATCCTCGAGGAAATTTTCTCTTCTAATAAGTGAGAGGACATCAACTGCATAATCATCACCGCTTTGATCTTTCACCTCTGGGAAAACTTTGGAAATTGGATCAAGGTCGACTTCGTACTTGACAAACCACTCTGAGTAATCATTCTTCATCTCGTACACCTTGAGTGAAGTGGCACCACGACATATCTCAATGACATGTAAATGGTCTTCAGATTGCCCAAAATACAAACTCCTTCTTGAAGTTGACCTCGCCCCAATAGGAGGCCGTGGAAAGGTTTCTAACCTTTCTTCGTCCACATTAAAGTACAAACAATCAGAAAGAGATGATTCTGGTTCTGATTCAGTCATCAGATCACTTAACCAATGCACACATCCATTCCAATAGACACCGTCAAGGAAGTTCATTCCCGGTGCTAGAGTATAAGACTTTACAGAGGCCTTCCATGTCCCGGTTTCAGAGGAGTAAATATGGAAGTCGCCAACACGATTTGATTGAGACCGAGATGTAAAAAGAAAAGCAATAACTTTGTAGTGAATCGACTTTGAAGGATCAAAAGTTAAGCCGATATGATCAAACCCCAACCTAGTGCGAGAAGGAGGATGTTTAGGCAGGGTAGCTAGTGCATTGGTGGATGGGTTATACACATAACATTTATGTTTGCAAGGTTTATAGATGGCAGTGGAGCACAATAAAAGGCCATTGCAGGATTGCAGAATACGAATATTTTGAGGACCATAAGGGTCATGAACAAAATTGATATATCTGAACGGAGAAACAGTGTCTTGATTGTCTAGAGGAACGAAATAGACTTTATTAGGAACACCGATAGCAAGGAGATGTTGAATGAAGAGACCAGAGGCACGAAGTGGAAGCGAATTACGGAGACGAATAAAGTTGGAAGTGGTGATGACAGAGTGCCATTTTGTTGAAACACACTTCAAGGACATGAGTTTTTTACAAGGGACACGCAACAGGATTAATGTTAATAAATCCTCGTCGTCTAGAACAACTTGACAGGAGGATTTGATTTGAGAACCAGATGCGTATCTTCTAAGCCTCTTACACATGCTCATGTTTTTCTAAACATAAGACCACACAAATAATCATATATTTATAATATGTATGAGATTTCTTATTTAGATTTGGATTAGGAGACTTTGCGTAGCTGGTACGAACTAAATAATCATGTATGAGATTTCTTATTAGATTTGGATTAGGAGACTTTGCATAGCTGATACGAATTAAATAATTATTATGACATAAATTAGACCTCATAATAAATTCAACTCTATCTCGAATTGGATTACAAATAATTATTAATATTTAAAAAGGATATTGATTAAAGAATCAAATTATCTCATGAATAAAAGTTTCCGGTAAATGTTAGTAGAAATTTTAATACAATTAAATATGCGAATCAAACCATTAATTCTTTATTCATCCAAAAAGAAGAATCAATAAAAAAAAATGCATCATATTTCATAGATAAAAATTGTTTAAATTAATTATTTTACATTAAGCAACAATATATAAACTATTAACTGGTTTTCAAATAAAAGCCCAGCCTTCAAATAAGATCTCTGTTGACAGATTGGTCCTCATTGGTGTGACCTCTCATTCAATGTAAGGCCAAGCTTTAAAGATTCCAGATACCCTATGGCCAATATCGTCTTGTAATTCCAAGTCTACGGCAAAGTTCCATATCACATTGAAACTTCTGTCAACA
>PHNY01284605.1:5743-21273 GCA_003724115.2 Anethum foeniculum | reverse complement strand
TATGATGTTTTCTATATATGATATGTCTTCTTTTAATCAAGTTTCAATATTTTGGTCATTCATTACATCGAAATTTCATTTTTGAATTTCGAAACCTGACCACTTATTGTATTTGCTGTTTTTAGTAATATCTGACTTTTCTTTCACAAGCATTGGTTCCTGTGTGCTTGAACTTGTGTGGTGATCATATAGGACTTCCCCTTAACTTAAAGAAGATATGCAGTAGGTTAGAACTATGGAAGCATATGGTAAAAGATCAGTATATTCATAATGCTATGTAATTTTGTTTATAGGCCTATTTACATGTATTTAAATACAAGAATTACATAATTTAAGGTCTAAAATCAGGATGAAAATCTTCTTGTGAGATTAATATTAGGTTTTCAGTGTGCAAATATATATTCACTGTACTCTGCTTGATAAAGTACTACACCATAAATTGATTATGGCAACCAACTTTAAAAAATTTACTTAAAAATTGTTGCTATTTCTTGAAATTTTTTGACAACTTTACAGATTGTATTGATTTCTAAAAATTTTAAAATTGAGTTTAATTCATGCAAAATCTGAATTACTGACTTAAATTCTTACATTTAACTTTAAAAAATAAAAAAAAAATTGAAATTTGAAAATCTACTAATCTCTAAAATTCATCGGTTGCTTTCCCATCTTTAACCTGACCTCCTTCTCTATCAACCTGGTGAACGGATCCAAAGTGGAGCATCCAACATAATTTCTCTTGACCTCTTCAAAAAATTTATAAGCTTCTCCATCAACCTGGTGAACGAATCCAAAGTGGAGCATCCAACATAATTTTTCATAGCCTCTTCAAAAAATTTATAAGCTTCATCTACGATTTTGTCCATCAATACTCTTTTTAATTTTTAAAAGTACAACTATCTTTAACTATTCTTCTCGTGAGAAGAACGTAAAGAGAAAAGGAATATTCAAAGTCGAATGGCCTCATCTGAAACTTCATCACACATCATAGTATCACATCTCTTCAAAAAGTTTAAAATATGAGCAACGGGATAACAAATAATCCACCAAAATAACTTCATTATAAGTGCTCATAACAATATTCTTATATTGTTATTTTGGGTCCAAAAAATGTTGTCTTAGACCTATTTTTCAAAAACGCAACACAAAACGGGTGTTGCTTCCACGCACGTTGCCTTTGCTATGTAATGTAGCACTTTTTTCCATCTGCTACAACACAAGAGAAAGTATTGCATTATAAACATACCATGACGTCCTAAAGATAAAATGCAACATCAAACCATGTTATCTTGGGGTTGAAAACACATCATCATGGGCCCACTTTCAGGCCAGGGGTACATTAGCATGCCACATCAGCAGTGAGGCTCATTGCGTGGCATTGGAACTACTTGCATGCCACATCAGAAGTGAAAACACGTGCCATGTCATCAGTGGTATAAATGTAATATTAGAAATTTTGTAATGCAATCTATACTATACCATTATAAGAGAACATCCACTATTTGGTAGTTGCTATTTGGTAGTTGACATTAAATCACAACCATTAGATCTTAAATCAGATAGAACAGTTAGATGCAATACTAAAATAATATTATTAATATTAATATCTAAATAACTTTTATAGGTTTAGGATTCGAATCTCGTCAACAGTATATTATGATTAAGCATTTATATTCTTTATTTTCAAAATTATTTCTAAAGGTTCAAGGTTTGAGTTCTGTCAACAACATATTATATTTGGACTTTATATTATCTATTTCAATATAAAAGTAAAGGATCATGACTCAAAATACCATCAAACATAGATTAATATAACTTATTATCTTCTATAATTTATTTTCAAACTATTAAAAAAATATATTTTAAAATATAGATATTATTAGAAATAAGACAAATTATTAAATATTATTCGTTCTTAAAAGTCATCTGTGCATCACACGAGTTGTAATATAGTACTAGTTATATGAATTGCAACACTAAACAGAAAGACAACTACAACACTTTAAACTCCGTAAAAATAAATACCATGAAATACAAGAAAAAGCCTAACAAAAGTACAAATTATCCAACCTAAAATACTACTTATGATATTAAAGTAATAAATATATCAAAATTTTAAATATCACTGAATATTTTTTTATAATAGATTTTACCGTAATAATTCTGAAAATAAATAAATATAGTGCAACACTTTAAAATGATGTTGCACGTCGCAAAACTAGAATTTCCTGCACAAAAGTACTTTAACGTCTATTCCAATATGTTTTCAGGATTGTTGTAGAAGACCAAAAATAAGCATAGATTTTACAATACTTTGGTGGCAACACTAAAAAAAAAATTGCAAACAAGCACTTAGTACTGTGAATTTCACCAATCACTCGATGTAGAAGGTTTTAAATCAATATTAACGTCATGTAAACCTCTCACCAAAATTGTGGGAGGCTTAGAATTCAAAGTATTAAAGTTCATATCTAGATCTTCACCCAAGGTCTTAACCATACCAGTTGTTTCATTATTCAATCCAAGATCACTTTTCTTCATTAAGAGGTTATTCATTGAGTTTGCCATCCTCTCATTTTCGACTTCAAAGAGAATCCTTCTTCGTACCATATCAACTTTTGTCTCATTTGTAGCCAAGAAAGATCTCCGAGAATAATATTTTGCCATCTTCTTCCATCTCCATGATAATAAAATTGAACTGAATAGAAATTTTTTTCCACCTTAATGGGAACAACTTTCAAGTGAAAATTCACACTTTTATCTAATTTTTTTCCACCTTAATGGGAACATCTTTCAAGTGAAAATTCATACTTTTATCTACCAGTTGTAGAGAGATATGTGTGTGTTTTAATTCACCTATTTGAAACTTGTTATCGATTGATAAGGGCATCAAACTTACACTTGCCCTAAGATCACCCAAAATTCTTTTGACCTTGAAATTCCCAAATTTTACAGGAATAGAGTTGCTAGGTTTTTGAGAAGATTTTGCTGGAAGATAGAACTGCACTCCGCAGTTAGCGAGATAATTTTCTTCAGCTCTCAATTTGTTTGACAATAATTTTCTAAGAAACTACCAGTAAAAAGGCATCTCTTTAGTAACATCTAAGAACGGAATGTTAAGCTCTAAATTTTTCATGATATCCATAAACTTCATTAACTTCACTCCAAACATAATTTGTGTCAACCTTTGCGGAAAAGGAACATGTGGTACATGAGGTCTGGTTGAAGAAACCATAGGTTCATTCTTCTCTTTTTCAATCGCTTTTTGCATAATTGCTTCTTCCGATTAAATTTTCTTTTCATCTTCTTGAGTGTCCAAGTTACCATTACTCATCTTCATCTATGATTCTTGTAG
The DNA here is from genome assembly GCA_003724115.2 of Anethum foeniculum. Taxonomy (NCBI): domain Eukaryota; kingdom Viridiplantae; phylum Streptophyta; class Magnoliopsida; order Apiales; family Apiaceae; genus Anethum; species Anethum foeniculum. The sequence goes on along the minus strand of PHNY01284605.1, from coordinate 17,918 downwards.
TTCTTTAACATTTCCTGAAATTATGGTATTCACGTATAGTGATAAATCCTTCCCAAAAAAAATTCAAGTCAGATTTTTGTGGCTGAGCTGCTGGAGGTTGAGTTTGAGCCTGGCTATTTATGTAGGAAAAATTATGATGATCTCTCCATTCTAAGTTGTACATTTTGAAGTAATGATCATATTGTTTCCTTTGATTTTGGTTGTAAAGAACATTTGCTTGTTCCATTTCCATACCAGAGGGATTGTATTGACAAATATTTTGAGTATGTCCAATTACACCAAATATCTCCCATAATAAACCCTAGATTAAGTTCCAAAATTTAATTGCTCAATTTTCTTTACCATTGCATGCATAGTAGTATTTAACATGGTTAGAGTATCAACATCGTTCTTACCACACTTCTTAGGTGATATCACATAGATCCATCAAAAGCAGCATCAATAAAGATTTTGAATTCTTGTGTTAACCCATTGTAGAATGTCTGGATCAACAACCAATCCAGAATTCCATGGTGAGGGTGTTATCTCTGAAATCGTTTGAACTTCTCCAAGCATCATAAAGTGACTCATCATCATCGTGATGAAAGTGAAATATTTCATTCCTGAGCTTTGTAATCTTCTTTTGACTAAATAATTTGATTAGGAAAGCCTTTGCTAAGTTGTCCCAAGTAGTGAACTTGTTTTTTTTTCCCTTTGTTCACATGTTTGTCCTCTTCTTGTAGTTTCAATTTCAGTATCAAGTCCAACTAAATTTTTTGTACCTTAACTTTGAGTTTGCATGCAACAAAGAAAACTAGATAGATAGTTACAATAACAAGAGAATAATAGTCGATGCAACACGACTAAAGACTCAGCTAAATTAACTCAAAATTAACTAGTCTGATAACATTTTGTTCCCGACAACGGTGCCAAAATTTTGACAAGGCTGTAACGTCCTTTTCAAATAATAATTTCTAATAAATCCATCTAACTATGTATCAGGGTAAGTTAGAGTCGATCTCACATAAACAAATGTACCAAGCACTAATTAGTTTTGATTCAATTTAACTAAGCACGTAAAACAATAAGTTGTTGAAAGATTATTAAACTAAAAATTATATATACCAAGACAAATTTGTTGTATTAATTAATTTACTAAAAGTATCTAGAATTAAGTCTCCGCGCAAGTATGAACCAATGCAAATATGATTTATCGTCCTAATTAATCACTTACTACTCAAGAGAAAAGATGCTCCCTACAAAAATATTTGGTTCAAAAAATGCACATAATCACGTTTGACAAGTCCATCAGTCGGTCCGCCATCCATTCATAACCATTTAATTATATCAATTCATTGTTGTTTAAAAAATTAATAACATGAAGTCACTATTACATATTTTTTTATAAAACAGATCTCTCTTAAACTCCGCACACTCTTGATTCACAAATTCACTAGGGAACATACCTATTCAATTTAAAAAGAACTAGTATATAAATCCGCGCTACACGCAACTCTAATTTTTTTTTAAAAAAAAATGTGTATCGATACTACTGTTAATCTAGATTAACTATTTGACAATTAATGTGACGCCCCCAAACCCGCCCTTTCGCGGATTCAGGTCTGCACGCCTCATAATGCACAAATACCTAAATTATTATTATAAATCAAAATGAATTACCAAATTTTTACAAGTCTGATCACATCTTGTCCCACAGATCCAGTGATCTCACGTCACTTTTATTAAACTCCGCTACGAACCTTATTACAAACCATCCATTCCAAGAGTACATACTATTATTCATAAGATAGCTATTCGAACTCCGAGGCATTTGTCTGGAAATGAAAATCTACACACCGTAGCAGGGCCTCTGAACCTTTCCTTTACCTTTATGATTCTGCTTAGTGTATTTATCCCATTCTGTTTCAACTGCTTAAAAAAATAATGATAGCAAGAGTGAGTACTTGAATGCTCATCAAGTTCACCACTTAAAGCAATTGATAACCCAAAAGATAAAGAAATATGGGACAACTGAATCAAATGTAAGTCTCAAGGAAATATTCAACTGACTCAATGTAATGAGGTCAATGAACAATAAGTCAACTTTAAGAGCAAAAGAAATCCTCAGTCATTAATAACTTATTAGGCAAATCAGAATTTCTCCAGACATAAAAGCAGAATCAAATAAGCTTGGAAAGTTTAACAAGAATGTACACAATGTATAGTAATATAGACTAATCTGAAATGTCAAGATATGAAAAAATTGAAACTGTCATCCACCTCGACGATACCCCCACAGCCCGATCATGGCTATGTCTCAGGTACCGTATACATGTAATACCCCATAGCCCGATCACGACTATGTCTCAAGTATCACCACTGCAATTGCTAGCATAAAATGGGTTATCATTTTCAATCCGGCAACATATAAGCCACAATAATGATGCTTCCATCGTCCCAGACTAAACAAAATTCCATGATCGCACACCTCCGACCATGTTGACTACTCCCTCCGTCCCTTTGATTTCTATACGAATGATTTGGGCACGGAGGTTAAGAAAAAGTGTAATTTAGGAAGAAAAAGTAAGAAAATTGGGTAAAATGGCGGGTCCCATCAGTAATTAATATATAAAGTGATGTTAGTGGAAAAAAGTAGTGGATGTAAGTGAATGTAGTTAATTTTTATATTATAAAATTTTACTATTTTTGGTTAGATTTGAAATGTATAGAATTGAATGAGACATTCAAAAAAGGAAAGTGTATAGAATTGAATGGGACAGAGGGAGTAGTATAGATGAAGAGTTCCCGCTCATTTCTTTACATTATTTTTTCATTGCTTGACACGCATTTTAAGGCTCCCATTTAATATAGCTTCGCAACTTATTTTTAAAATTTTCTTTTTTGAATAAAAATTTAAACATTTAATTTTTATTCAGAAAAAGAAAATTTCAAAAATAAGTTGTGAAATATACTAGATAGAAGCCTTAAAATACGTGTCGAACACCCTCTTTCAAACGTAAAGAATTGGGTGGGACGGACGGAGTAATATCGATTTGAAGTATGGTTCAACAAGAAAATTTATTTGCTAAGACTAGTACATAACCAGCACTTCTCAAATAATTCACATTAGTCCGAACAATAAACTAATTCAGAAGTCAAGAAATAACTATTTTTAGACAACACGAACAATGCATCGTCTTATAAATAAAAAGGGGTAACCATCTCGAAACAAAGATAATAGTTGAGTTCAATAAAATTTGTTTGGTTATTCTTTAGCAAAGAAAATAACCGACATAAATAAAATACACAATTCGGGTTACTGATCTTCACGATTTAAGAGTAATGATTGAATAACTATGAATATACTATCCAGATAAATTTCAAAAATTTATGAATGATTCCAAGAATGAATCAGTTCTCGAGAATCAAGGTGGTTACATTCGAAAAATGAATTTAATATATTGAAAACAAGGATGGTTGACCCAAAATAATAAGTCGAGGAAAATATTAAAGAGTCGACTCAAGCAAAGAGCACGATTAGAATTCAATAAATGGGCTAAAAACTAAAATTGGATTTAACTAAGCCCAAAAACAAAATTAAGAGAAAATAAAAATATTTGGAAATACTGGTAATAAATAAATAACAAAACCATGAATAAATTTCATAGAGAGAATGCCACAGCACATTGTTCATAAAATAATTTTTGTTTAAAAGAGGGTGGAGAGTAGTAAACTTGTCTCAGTCCGACTTTACGCAACGAATAAGAAATAAATGAGCTCACTCTTTCATCCAATTATGGATTCCAAACACAACAAGACTTTCTACAACGTAAGGAACAATAACGAGATGTTAAATAACGTCATACATAATAAATCAAATGTAACACCGATCCTTCTTTGATTTAATAATTTGAAATAATCAGACAAGCAATTATTTAATAAATCAAATGACTAATGAATTTTATTTAAAATAATTACTCACTTATTCTAATTATCCTCCAAAAATTATTCAAATCAATTTCACCACTTTTATACTCATTCTATATTATTTTTATTATTATTAAAAACTCCACAAGATATTCAAATAATATTATTACTCCTCTTTTATTTATTAAATCTCATACAAAATTTTAAAATTTAACCGATTAATTAATTATTTTTTCTTTCATCTCACATAAAATGCTCAACAATTTGTTCAATTAAGACATTGATACTAATTACCCAATTCATTTTCACATTACTTCTTTTTTGTTAATAAAATCCTAAATTAAATACAATATCCATATTCTCATCGCATAAAATAGTAATCACTTATTTATCCCATCAATTTTACTTTTATTTCAAATAAATTAATAAAGTCTTAAATCCATTTATTAAACCCCTTTTCTTTAATCCAATTAAATCTATATTTTATTAATCCAAACAAATAATTTGTATTTATGTAAACTAGATAATAATAATAATAATAATAATAATAATATTTAATTACCAACACCCATCTCCTTCGTCATCAACATCTCCTCAACCCACTAACAATGGTGGTCGTCGGTCGGTAGCCATAGCGGCACCGGTGACACTACCATCACCGGCCTCCGTACTCTTTCTCTCTGTATAATATATATGTATATATATATATATATATGTGTGTGTATATATATATGTATATGTATATACATATACATACACACACACACACACACACACACACACACACACACACATATATATATATATATATATATATATATATATATAGATTATTACATCAATATAATTATTGGAGTTAAGAGGACAGTTTTATATTGAGGAGGGAAGGAAATTAAAAAAGGCTCATATAATAGGGATACTTAAATCAGTAAAAACTTACCGAATAGAAAAATATTTGTTCAATACATTACCTGAGATCCTTAGATATTTTTCCTAATTTCTTTTTGTCCTATATGATTAAATTGCATACATATTTTTTCACCATTCTTAAAAGACCCTTCTTGGGCTAAATTAGAGTACGTCCTCTCAACTTTCTTTTTATATATATAAACAAGTATGTGATCACACCTCGACTAATTCTGGAGAAGGTTAGCACAGTATACCACCGTCGTGTTCCCTTACTTAAATTTGAGCATCCATTTGAAATCGAATCTTGGACCAGGATGGTAAGTCTCTAAAATTCCGGTCTTAACTAGCTAAGTTACCCAGGATGGGTGGTCCTCTCCACTTTACAATATATGCAAATAACAACTTCTAAAAAGGGCACAATGCAATTAATTAACAACCCATACGAGTACATTACAATGTCTCTGTCCTTGTTTATAATAATAAACGACTATGTACATATTAATAAAGAAGATAACTATCATAGTCACGAGTTAATCGAGTCTGACCTTGTTTGCATCAATGGAAAAGGTCTTCAAGTTTAGCATTTTTAAGACCAAAACATCCCATTGAATAAACTATAATCAAGCTGATAAGTGTAATAATCAGAATTACGTTTGCCCTCTTAAATTTTGTATTGAGATGAGTTAGTAATCCAATTTTGCAAGATTCACAGGTGTAGCACAATTTGTTTGGCTCAATTCTCCATCTGAAGCAATCAGAATCCCCATCGGTCGGATATAATTCGTACACAAATGTGAGATTACATTTCTTTGGCGGTGCACAACATCCTGACTGTAGATCAAAAATATGTGAAATGAAAATATATTACATATGAAAATTTACATTATTTAATATATATATATATATATATATATATATATGCATACACACCGTCGCACATACACATGAATTATTGAATTAGATATTAGTATAACTACTTGAACGTTGAAACCCATATAAGCATACTGTTAAAGAATTATTTTTCTTCATCTTGCATTTAAGCATGTGATTTGTCTATTACTACTTCATTTATAAAATTTGGCTTCAAAATTGTTGATTTCTTCAAATATGAAGATAAAGTTGATTGTATTACTAGAAAAATGAAAAAGAAGAGAAGAAGATGTCGGAAAATGTATAAATATTTAAATATTTTACTAGTTTTTAAAGACACTTATAAATAGTATTATATTTGGAGGAAAATATTATCTATTATTGACGACGCTTAAATTAGATAATAATGTGAAATAAATTGATGCAATGGTTACATAACACTAATTATGTGCCGAGTCAACAAGATTAGCACGAGATGAGGGTATTAACATCTTTTGGATTATTATATGATGAGTCAGCGTTGTCTTTCGGATTATCGCGTGATTAGTCAGCTACATCTTTTGAATTATCGCTTGATAAGTCAGCAATAAATGTTGACACCTAATGAGTCAGTGATATAATTTGTATTAATGTGACACGATTCTTATACCCCGAATGAACACTATAAAATGAGGCCTTCGCGATGTCAGTTTTAAACACATCGAAAAATATCATACAATTCTTCCTGTCGCTCTAGAGTCTGGGAATAGAATGAATGTCTTGTTTCAAGTTCGGCGCAATATTCATTTTGAGTTGGTTTCGTAGTATCATGGTAAGAAATTTCTTAATATTTTCTCACTGGTAAGAGATTTCTTATTGTTTCCTCACACCGGCAAACAGAGCAAATCTGCTTTAATAAAGCGCGTAAAGCATACCTCGACTTTCCTTGTTATTTATTTTGTATTGATAATATTTTATAATTATCGCAAGTTTGTTCTCCATTTTTATTTATATATGTCCCTTCTTTACATGATGTGTATCTAACAATTTTAAAGCAGATTTTTAAATTTGATTTGGAGAACATGTTTATATCTAACAATCTTAAGGAAGATTTTATAATTTTGATTTAGACAACACTATTTGGGATAAATTAAACTTGTCATAAAATATTTATTTCGATAACTTACATATTTACTTCGATCGTATCTAGTAAAACAACAAAAATGCTGGAAAATGGTCTTCATGTCAAGGCCAACATGGTGGAGCATGACGAATGCTCTAAGGGAAAGAAGCCTGAACCTACATTCAAGATGGGACCAAAAAGTGGAATTTCAAAGAAACCAAAATTTTATGAAAAATACTATAATTATAATAAGATGGGATACAAATCTTCTGACTGCAGATTGTCAAAGAAGAAATAAAAGTAGGTTGACAACATAGAAACACTATCCAAAAAGGTCTCTAACTTGGACTTGTGTGACGTGTTCTCTGAAATCAACTTGGTGGATTCTACTTCAAATGAATGGTGTCTTGATTCTGGAGTTACTCAACATGTTTGTGCAAACAAATTTTCACTCTCCAACCTGACTGAGGTAAAAAAGTAGGGAGAAGGTCTATATGGACAACTCAGTAACTTCTAAGATAAAGGGGTATGAAACTGTGCATCTGAAGATGAATTCTGGAAAGAGTGTCAAACTGTTGAACATACTGTATGTGCTTAACATTCGAAGGGATCTGATTTCATGAACACTATTGAGCGTACACGGAGTCAAGATGGTCATCGAATCTTCAAAAGTTGTACTTTCAAAGAAAGAAGTTCATATTGGGAAAGGATACGTGAAAGGATATGTGAAAGATGGAATATGGAAAATGAATGTAATGGTTATTAAGGTTATGTACTTTCAATTTATGACATGATAGACTAGGTCATGTTAACGATACTATGTGTAGATAAATTAACTTAAATCACATACCCACGTTTCAAATTGATTCCAAACATAAGTGTGAAATTCGTGTAGAAGCTAAGCTGACAAGATCATTTTTTTATACAGTTGAAAGAAAAACTGAATCTCTAGTGAAATTCTTAGTGACGTATGTAACTTAAAATTTTCTCAAACGGGAGGTGATAAAACTTCATTAGTTTAATTGATCATTGTACATAATATTTTTAAGTTTACTTGTTAAAAAATAAAGACGGAGTTATAGAAAATTTCATACTCTATAAGGTTGAAGTGTAAAAATAGCTTAATTAGAAATTTAAGGTCATAAGAAGTGATCGCGGTGGTGAATATGTTCAACCATTTGGTGAATTCAATGCAAAATATGAAATTATTCATGAGATCACACCATCTTATTCACCCTAATCTAATAGAGTGAAAAATCGCACTCTTAAGGAAATGATGAATGTAAATGCTGATAAGTTCTGGATTGTCACATAATATGTAGGGTACTGAAGCTATTTTGTCGGCCAATTATCTTCTAAATAAGGTCCATAAAAAGAAAGAAAAAAAAATCTTATGAACTATGAAAATGCAAAGTACCTAGTTACAAATACTTGGATGTGTGGGGGTGTCTTGCAAAGATGAAGGCACATTTACCAAAGAAAATGAAGATATATCCAATAGTGGACTGTATTCCCATTGGCTATACTGAAAATCTCATTACATATCGATTTCTTCTGCATAAGTCTAAATATTTTGACATTCATGAGAATACGAGAATAGATCAACAATTCATCATTCTTTGAGCATATCGTTCCTCTTAAATCTAATGATGTTAGACCAATTGCGTCTATAATAACATTGAATAATACAGCTAATAACAATGATACTAAACAAGATGAAGAAATTGAAGAAAGCCCAATAGAGTTAAGATGAAGTGAACGGGTGAGAAAGAAAAAATCGTTAAGATCATACTTTTATATGTATATGATTGACGCCAAAGCTTAATCATATAAGGAAGTCATGAGCTCTACCGAGGGTTCCTTATGAAGGGAAGCCATAAAAGGTGAAATAAGTTCGGTCATACAAAATCACACTCAAAAATTGGTTGACTTATCATATGGATGCAAAACTCTAGGGTCTAAGTAGATTTTCAAATGAAAAATGAAAACGGATGGAACAATCTATAAGTACAAAGTCGACTGGTAATTAAAGGTTACAAACATAAGAAAGGCTATTCATTACTTTGACATGTATTCTTCTGTATCGAGAATGACATCTATTAGAATAATTTTAGCAGCTACTTTATTATGAAATCTAGAGGTCCATCAAATGGACGTAAAAATAGCTTTTCAAATATAGATCTGAAAAAAAATATGTATTAATGAATTTGAGGGTTTTGAATCACTGAATCAAAGAAAAATGTGTCCATGAGATTGGCATGAAAAATTTGATGGGCTCACGAAGATTAATGGATTCGAATTTAATGAATACGACAAGTACATATATGTCAAAATTACAAATGATGGATACATCATTATGTTTTTTATATGTTGATGATATATTAATTATCTGGAGCAACGTTAAAATGGTATACTGGAATGAAATTGTAAGAGTAGTCAAATACTTATGATATACTCGTAATTTTGATTTAAATTATACGAGAGATAATGTGGTTCTTGTGGGATATACTAATGCAAGTAGGACTGCGGATATCAAAGCCACAAAAAGTACGAGTGGATATATTTTCACCCTAGGTGGTGCCGGTGTTTCATGAAAATCCTCGAAACAAACTGTAGTCATGCAATTTTAGATGCAAGCTGAATTTGTAGCTTTAGATTTTGTAGTGAAGAAGTTAAATTGCAACGAAATTTCTTGAAAGATATTCTGGAATGGCTTACACATGTGCCTCCAATATGTATATAATGTGAAAATCAGGCAGATTTAGACAGTGCATAAAATATTATATAAAATGGTAAGTCGAGACACATACAACATCCACATAACTTCTTTACGTAGACGATCTCAAATAGTGTTATCACAGTTGATTATGTTAAGTTAACGGATAACTTAGCGAATTCATGTACCAGAGATCAAGTTGCAAAGATATCGGAAGTAATGAGGTTGAAGCCCAAGATAAAAGAAGGTTTATATGAAGGAAAATCCAATCTCATTAACTACAGATCCCAAGATCTAGGCTTAGTAGAACAACCTAATTGTATAATCCTTACCGGATCATTGTGGGTGTTTACCCCAACCCATTCTTATGATGAAACTACGACACCCGTAACGAAAAGATTAAGCATAAAGTTTTTAATGATCCTTATGCACCCAAAGTCTAAGCAGAGTAAAATTGAGATTACTCTTATGTAAAAGGTCACCTTTATGAGAGAAAAGTTAGTAACTTCTACGGAGAATTGTGGGAGCTCAATTCTTTAAAAGTTCTTGGAGAACCAGGCGGATATTCACGACCAAAATGAACATAACCATGAGAATCGAAATCATACCATGAAGGTGGGATATATCATCATTTACACAAAATAGGAGACAGTTCAAGGACATCACGTCTATTGATCTACTAGTAAAGTAAAGTATATTTTTACGAGAAGGTTCAAAATCTACCACCCACCTATCATATGCAGGTAGTAATAGCAGAATTCTATCACAAAGTTAAGCCAAATCATGTCTTGTTATAACAAGTCAAGTCAAGTCAAGCTGTGACGATTCTGCCTCCAATTTGATTCATGTGAAATTGTTGGAAAGTGTAAGAATTTTTAAATAGTTTATTATTTATTATTAAGGACGCTGAAAAATAGTATTTTATTTGGGAAAAATATTATATATTTTTGGGGTGCTCAAATTAGATAATAATAATGTAAATTAAATTAATACAACGATTACATAAACTGATTACAACGTGCTAACTCAACATGAAGATGAATCAGTGTTATCTTTTGAATTATTATATATGTGATGAGACAGTGCTTTTTTGGATTATCGCATGATGATTCAACATTATCTTTTAAATTACTGCAAATTTTTTTGACGCGTATATTGAGCCAACATATCATTTGCATTAATATTACACGATTCTTACACACCCACCCTGTGTATATTATAAAAGGAGACCTTTGCTCTCAGTTCTATAACACATTGAAAAATACTCTACATGTCTTCTTTCCTCTCTAAAATATGGTGATAGACTTAAGGTCTTTTTTAAAGTTCGCTAGAATATTCAGAAAAGTGCTTCACGTATTTGTTGTATCTTGGGAAGAAATTGCTCCATTTTTTCTCACACAAGTAGAGGGAGCAAATCCTGACCAAAAAAAAAAAAAGAAAAGTAGAGGGAGCAAATCTACTTTAAGGAAAGTGCGTAAAGCCAGCATTGACTTTCCTCGTTATTTGGTAAATTTTATAATTATTACAAGCTTGTTCTTTAATTTCATTTATTCATTTATATATACGTCTTCTTTACATGTTATGCATCTAACAGAAGATAGAGTTGACAACAATCGGAGAATTTTTCAATGGTTTCAACTTTAATAATGAAGATAAAGGTGGTTCTTTAGGCATTATCACATTTGCCCGTAAATATAAACACAAAAATTATTGGGAAAAAATCTTTGAAGAACGACATCAATTTTCTACTTTAAAAACTAAGGACTTAATGATATGGAGTATGGGGTCTAGCTCAAATGAAATCTACCGATATCAGTGGATTTAGTTTCATACCGAAAGTTGGTGGGAAATATTTAAACTAGAACAACATTGTTTTTTTTTTTTTTTTTAATTTCAAAATTGATGGGGCTTATGACGTCGACGTGTGGTACCATTAGAGATAAAACCTACCGTAACTTACCAAACTTATGATAAAAAATGGAGTAGTGCTTTGTATCCTATTTTGTGGATGAAGCATTTTCCTAAAAAATGTTCTTGAAAAAATGATGTTATTTTTCCCTTCAAAAAATGTTTATTATATTAGAAAAATGTGAGGGCTGATTATGCGAAAGATGGGGTCTTATCGTTGTTAAAACGCTATCAAAACTTACCTAGCTTTTCTAAAAATAAACAGTAGGATTTGGTGCATATGTGTACAATATTTACACCCCACAAGCACCATTATCTATCTTTTTCTACACAGTAAGAAGTAGGTACTCAATTCCTACTAATTTTTTTCCGGTAAGATTTGGACTATAGGAAATGATCATTTTTCTTAAAATGTTTTATGATGATTGATAGACATGTAAAGATTGAATTTTGAATGAAATCTACTCCATAACCAGGGTTTTGAGTGAGCTTCATGTTAAGATGTTCCCAGGATAAAAGTCTATAATATATAAAGTATAACATAAAAGCTTAAGTTAGTTCGTTGAATAAAAACAAAAAGTTGGTGCATTGAGATCTTGATTTTTCAAGAGAGTTTAAGATTTCTATTAATGACGTAAACTGTTTTATCTACAAATATTACATCAAACGGTACCTAAATAATTGATTATATAGTGGTGCAAAATTAATATCAAAGGGTACCTAAATAATTGATTATAAAATTACAGGGCTGCAAATGAACAGAA
>PHNY01284570.1:546-13542 GCA_003724115.2 Anethum foeniculum | reverse complement strand
ATATATATATATATATATATATATATATAGATGAGTTTCATGAAAAATATGAAAATCGGTCTCTCAAACATACGGAAAACTTGAGGAAATAAAATGTTACTATGTCGCCTTTAATCTACTTTACGAGTATTGAACATAAATGGGAAACATTTGCCGCCAACTATTTTCATCAACCAACCATGTTTTCACTTTAAAAAGCATGAACTAACATTTGAGTAATGTTGAGTAACTCAATGTTTAAGGGGGATAGGGAGTAACTCATAAATACATCAATAATGTATTTTAGTCTTTACAAATATTTGATAAAATAAGTCAAAAATATAACAAGTACTTATTACAAGAAGAATAAATCTTGACACACAGTCTTATTCACTACCTTTATTATATTTTAAGATAGATACATTAACGATTTGCTTTTATTCTCGTAGAGGAAAATGGTATAACTATCGAAATCTAGCATATTCATCTTCTTCAATATCTCCTAAAATTCGTTGACATTTTCATCTTTCATGTTATTTTACATCCATGACTTCACTTATATGGTATGTTTAATAGCTTAATGAAGGTATAATAAACATTATTTAAAATTTTCACAAAGATCATAAGCAAGTCTTATTCTTAATACATCACTAACACTCTCTAATACACAAACTTAGCATCCTCAAAAATCCAATATTGAAATATTTTAATAAAGATTATAGCAACGGAAAATATTTTTTTCCCGAGAATATAAGATATGACAATAAACCGGAAATGGGTTGCACGTTAACGATATTAGGAATTCAAAATTGTTATACAATGTTAAAAAGGAAAAGATATTTATAAATTAACCCAAAATCAAAAGATTTGCTAAAGGTAGGCCACAGTCATTTGATGGAGGCCGTGTTAGTGTCTTGACTCACACCCTTAACAGCCTTCTACATCACTACAATACTACCAAAACTCTATTACGGTTAGTTAAGAATTTGCTTTTATTCATGTTAAGAAAATGAAAATTATCAAAATCTGACGTATTAATCATTTTCTCTATTTTCTGAAATCTGTGGACATCTTGATTTTTCGTTTATTTTTTACATCTATAAGTTTACTTGTATCTTGTGTTTAACGGTTAAAAAAATTGAACTCTTGTGTAACTACTTACAATTACTAATCATATAGAGAGACTTGTATGCAATTTCTTATTAATTAATATTAGGTGACGGTTATACTACTTTAAATTGAAGGGTTCAATATTAGAATGATTTATGTACACCTAGAGGTGGCTTGGACTAGTTAGCATCTTTGGTTTGCACGTAGATCTTAGGTTAGGTTTAAGGGGATCATAAATTCGAAGAAAATATAGAAAAATTCAAATAGCCCAATTGTTGAAAATAATAATTTATATTCTTAGATTTATAACATAATCATTCTCCAAAGATTAATTTTAAAAAAATGGTTAGGAATAGCAAATATTGTAAGCTTATACTTTTCCTTGAGTCTAATCAGTGTTGGAACCAGAACCTTCTTTCATAGGATACTATTTTGACTGATTCCAATGATATTGTTGACGCAAACAGTGATAAGATGTAGTTGCAGAAATAAATTTACAATTATGCCACAATGGCTCATTCGAGGGATGAGGAATCTTCATCAAAACTTGTACTACTCTTGTCACAGTAGAAATCACTACTTTTGAGTACAAGAATTCTATTTAGAATCTCAGTTTTGAAATGTTTAATATTCATACTAGCATGATTGCATGATCGTAGCCAATGAGGAATTCACTAAATTAACGGATTAAAATGTTGTGTTGAACAAAATAAGTAAATACTTAGAGCTAGAAGTTGTTAGTGTTGAAATTTTTTCCTTGAATAAAAACTTCAAACCAATATTCGTCAATAAATAGATTTTAAGTCGTTAGAGAAGACACAAGCAGTCTCACTTAATAACCAATTTTTTTACAAGTCAATAAAAAGTTTTTGATAAAATCTCCCCATCTCAGAAATAAAAAAAACTTATATTTATTTAGTATTTTATAAACACGAGAATCTTATTATCGTTCCTGATTAATTATAGAATCTTGAGTCGTTAAAGATTTTATGTTATTTAGCATGCATGGCACAACTGACATATCTAATACATACATGTTTAATCTCATGCATCATAATATATGTAAAATGCGGAAAGTAAATGTGCTTGGTTATTATCCATTCCTATGTGATTCTTCAAAGCTAATGGAAAAGTCAAGGTCAATCTATGATGGGAACCTCCTCGGATTATCTCCTCTTGTCCTTAATCTTCATTACACTACAATTGATAATTGAATAACAATAATATTCTAATGAACTTACAAAAGAACTCGAGTTACATTCAACATTTTATATTACAAGAATTAAAATGACATGCAAGTCATAATTATAAACCAACCATAAAATCAAAAACCACTAACCTATGGGTCCAAAGGCCATAACCAATTGCCATGCTCGTTTACACTAAAGAACATATTTTATCATATAAACATAACATACCATATCATATTCTTCATCATCCAATCACAAAAAACCAAATAAGGCATAACTAGAAAATTCAGAATTAAATGAAAACATTAAATCACATATTTAAGGCCTAAACATCCTCAAATGCCTTACAGACGAGTTGGTAAGTGCTATACAGTCTCTTTTTTTTAGAAGCTTATTTCCCTTTCCAAAAAGGTACTAATTTACGAAAATTCGCAATAGCCATTTCAGAATTCGTACCAAATATGATTCCCATAATAAGAACAAAACTCATATCATGTATATATGTACAGATTATAAAATCATGTCATGAATATATAATTCAAATGAGTATCATATATTCAAAATATATACTTACATAAATATAAACATCTTCTATCATCATGGAAATATGGGAAATTACGCGTATGCTTATATATATCCAAAACTATTAAACATATAACTGAATTAAAACATTACACAAGTATCTAAATTGCCATTGTAGGGTTTCGTCCAAATAAACGCAACGAAAATGGCGTAAAAATAAACCAAAATAAAATAAAATCAAAACACTCTGTAGGATCTATGCGAAAATAAAAGATTAAATTTTGAGTATGAGGTTTATACCTTAAAACATTTTTACAATTGGATCGTATGGAATATGGAGGCCCTAGCTTGTCACTAAAAACAACTTATCAACACTAGTACAAAAAGGATCATACGCGTCACCTTATTTGCGGCTGATATATGCACAACAGACATATAAAGTACTTTTATACGTCTGTTTTGAATTTCACAGACGCATATGTAGGCAAGAAACAAGAATATACGTTAGTTAATGTACAACAGATGCATAAACTTGTTTTATACGTCTGTTAGACTATTAAATATGTCAGTCCTCTAATACCAGCCGCATGAATTTCATTAAAAAAAGAGAAAAATTAAAAGAAAATATAACAACAGTGTATACATCACATATTACTCCTTTAATAAAATGACGCTATGCCCAATCTTTACATATCCANACTTTTCATCGCCTTCAATAAATGGACATATTCCTCAATTCAATCGATTACCTCTTATTATACCTCGTGTTCTTCCAGTAATTTTAAGCTGCAAGTTTTAATTCTTCTTCTAGTCTTGATAAAGGTACTCTCTCTCTCTCTCTCTCTCTCTTCTTCATCTAGTTTTAAAGTGTGTGTATGTTATTATCTAGTTTGTAGGTAGTTAGTTGTGCTCATTTGTTATATTTGTTTTGTGTGGAGTTACTTCCCGCTATAAATCTTGATTCCAATTGCAGTTTGGCTTCGTGCAATAGGTGATTTTCTAATATTAGTTTATTTTTTAATTTGTGTTATTCCTCTCTCTACTACTCTCTACTCTTCCTTCACTGTTTTATATGTCTTGATGTAGGAGATATTTCTGTGTAGCTTTATATATTTTACGAAATTAATCAGTTAGTTGATTAATTTGTTGTAACTGAGGTTAGTGATAGTAATGTTATTGAAGCTCAGCTTGGTGTATGTGCTGATGGTGGTGCTAATCATTTTTGCGATGATATGCCTCTGCTTTTTCCACACGAAATGCCTTCTGATGTTCAAACTAGGTTCGGTTTTTGTGGTTTTTTTAAGTCATATGAGACGGATTACAGGAGCATGTATATCTGTGGATATGTACGTTGGTGGTTATAGGTACAAGCATGATATGACAAAAGGAGGTATGGACTCGATACATACAGAAGTACAAGAATTCTTCAAAAATATGGTACGGTTATACTGTTTTTTATTTAGATAAGTTTCACGTGTTTGGTTGTCCACATATGTGTTTATGCATAATTCCAGAGTGTTTACATCTTCCTATTGGAACTTACCATGTTATTTATCTAACTTTGAATTTTGAAATATATAGAAAAAATCTTGAAATCCAATTTATTGTCACTGATTTTGTATCCTAAACTATAAATTCTGCGATGCATGTACCTGTTAAGCTCTTCAGTGTGCGTGTGGAACATGGTTTCATGTAGGTGGTGGTTACCATCTTCTTTTCTAGAAAACATTAGTAAGTGTGGAGACTAACTGGAGTAAGGTAAATGGAAAACATTAGTAACGATGTTGGAAGGCTTTAGTTGATTATTTTCGCTTAAGTGTTCTTCGTTTATTAATTAGTTGTGTAAGTTTTTTGCTTATAATATGTCTGAAGTATGTGATTTTCTGTTTATTTATTTTGTATTTTTCTTAATTTCTACGGTCTGCAATTTTATTAATGTATGTTCTGTTTTTTTTATAACTTATCTAGTATGACATTTTCATTAAATTTGTGCATATAATTTTGAAATTTGTTTTGTTGTTGAAATTGTGTTAGGTTTCACGTTAGCTCATTGGCATGGCTTGCTTGTTGCTGAGGATATAATGATGCGCTGNAGTCTGTATCCTGATTATAGCTCTTCACTATTTTATTACTTTTAGGACTTGCGCACTATGATTGACAATCATTCAGGGCTCATATCTGGTCTTGAAAAATGCGCCAACTGGCCTTGACTATAAAAGGGACATAAAGTTCTCCAAGGTATACAAAATTACTATATACAATTATGATTTATGATACGGATATTGATCATGTCCCTCTAATATTTCTTTTGTTTAATTGCTTTCTCATTAGTTTCAAGCTAACGATTCCTAGTCGTCTAGTCAAAGACCCTTCAAAACGGCCATCTGCAAAAGACTGGTAAAGCGTAGTAGCTTACTTTTTTCAAACAAGCTAGATCACAAGATTATCTAGCACAAAAAGTCTTGGAGGGGCTGCCAGCTCCTGGTGATCGTATTCAAAAGTACTAAAACTTATTTTTATGAGATGAATTACCTTGTAATAAAGTTCATAGCTGGTAGGACACTGGATTTTTATTTTAGTTTATAGGGAAAATGCTGTTTGTAGCAAAACATTGTACTTTTGTGGAACAAGTTGAAAAGTTAGTTTTTGTTAATTGAGAGTACAATTTGTTTTGTTTAGTTAATAATTTTGGTATTGTTGGGAATGACATGTATATTGAATTTACGTTTGGTGAGCAGAAATTGGTGAGCAGATTTCAGAATGTATGTAAGCATTTACAGTGCTATTGAAAATACATAATAATATATTTTTAAAAAACTTTTGTGTCTGTTCTAGTAGAACAGACATATAAAGGAATTTTTTTGCGTCTGTTCTTTCGCTTTATATGTTTGTTATCGGGAGATGCAAAAACTTTTTTACGTCTGTTGAAAAGAAGCAGTCGTAAAAGTTCATATTTTATGCGTCTATCTAACAGCCACATATACTCTCTAGCTGATACGACTCCTCCTTACGCGTCTGTTGAGAACAGACGCAAATAACCTTCTTTGACAGACACGAATAGCTATTTTTGTACTAGTGCATGCACCACGCGATCTACGCTCTATCGGTATCCACAGGAATGCTCGAAATCTAGAATCAGATGTGTACTAGCACAAAATCATTTTCTTCTTACTCTCTTTCTTCTCTCATGGTGGCCAGGGTTTTAATACAAAAACAATTAAAAAAAATTAGCCATAAGAGATATTATATAGAGATTTGAAAAACGAATTATAACTCTTAATTAACTAAGAGTTATTATTAATTTGAAATTCCTATTTTTCTTATAATTAAGACTCACTTTATTATTTAACAACCAAATTTTAGAATTAACATTGGTAAATTGAAATATCACTATTTATTAAATTAATTAAGTCATACTTAATAAATATTAGAAATAATTTGAATTACTTTAATTTAATTTAAATCCAAATTTAAATTCAATAAGGCTTTAAGCATTTTGTATGATTTATTATTACGTTGGCAAATATTTGAAAATATATATTAAAATCGTAAACAATGAGCGGCATGTACTAATACATTACTGCTACCCAAGTAATAATAATTAAATCGTAATTCAGTTAAGCCTTTCGGAATAATGTACAATGTAATATAATACATTTAACCATATCAATAGATTTAAGTCTACGCATGTTAGTGTGATCCTCTTAGTAATTTAATATAGATTTCCTTGAACGATGAGTGGACAATCTTATTCAAATCAATATTTGAGCATGCTACACATTTAATAGTCTAGATCACAGAAGACGTCAATAATATCACTCTATAGGATGGTTAAATACCATGAAGACCATTCACATTTCTAACCTAATATACCCAATGTCCACTTTTATCATCAGGAATGTAGTAAAATATATATTAATTCACTTTTTCTTAAGGTATAAGATCATTAGATCATTACCCCTATGAGAACTACTTACTATTAACATGTAGAATCTCATGGCCGGTCAATCCATTACCATACATAATTGCATCTAGTTTGGACTTTAATATCACCGTACCTATGACCAATGATATGTGGGTCATCAGTCAACAAATATACTAATCTTTATGCATTATTATTGTCATTTAATAATAATACTCGATTAGAGATATAATCTCATTTTTATGTCACAGAATTAATGATATTTAATACATATCTTAATTTTAACGGTATTTATTAGTCTAACATTTATAACTAGAAAATAAAGATATAATAAATTAATAAATAATCAATAAAACATAATTCTTATAAAACAATGTTTTCCATTAAAGATAAAAGTATGGTCTCCAGGGCACCAATACAATAAAAAATTAAAAATATTAAATAAAAAATAGATATTTGTCTTATTTTTTTAAGTTTACCCTAAATTTTAAAATTTTAATACATTTTTAAAATTTTAATTCATAGAATCAGTAATACTTGTCAAAATTTAGATTGGAGTTATAAATATATTTTATTTTAAAACTAGTAATAAATAGATGCTATAAATAAAATTAGTGTTGCCAAATATTTAAATTAAATTTCAAGTTATTATAAAATTGATTATTGATTAGTTGAGTATATAATTTTACAATAATCGATTTGTGAGGAGCTCTCATTTGGAGTATACATGTTTAACATAAAAAATTTAAATAGGTTTCATTTTATTACGGGCAACATCAACCTAAAAATTAGAGTTTCTTTACTGAAAAATTGCGTTTGATACCCACCAATTTGGTCTTCTTATGTTCTTTTAAAAGTTTTTGGTTTGTTCTAATTCTGGGATTGTAGGACCTCTAGGCTACTGGATATATTTTGGGCTAATTATCGTACTAGTTACCGTTAAACAGTCCCATTTATTCTACCTTTTATGGGGCAAAAGTCATTATGCATGCTTACTCGTATAGAATACTTCAAGGCCAATACGAACTAAGAAGGCATAAATTTAACCATCGACTTGATTGATGAAGTCAGGATAACACTAATTCCCAGATTATTGAATGAAGCCTCTTTCTATTATAATTTAACACGGGGACTTAATTCTTATGAAGCGAGAGTAGGGCGAAAAGGGGACTTAATACTTATTGAAATAGAATATTCATGAGTAAGCCAGAAAGGCAAGATTACGCCTAATCGAGTTCAACCAAAACGTAATGCACAACGAAAAAAACATATGACCAACGTAGATAGTAAACAGCAGAACTCATTATTTTGAACTTATAATGGTCTGGCTTCAAAGAGCCCTATCCACTCTGGATCATTATATGTATCTTGATGAAGACTAGCCTCAACATGGACGCATGATACTAGCACAAACACAAGTACAAGCTAATACACAAATATGTAACTCAATCTTTTGCCCTTTCTCTGAACAATATACTATCATCCTTTGAAAAGGAAGGCCCGAAGCATTTGGGAAAATATTTTTGACTTTTTTATCATATAAACAAATAATGTAGTATTTCTATCCGTACTGAAGAACTATCACATATAATAATGACCAAGTAGTTTGATTGATACCACAAAGAACAAGTTTAGAGATCGGAATTTGTAAAACCTGGAACTTCTTTTTTGACCTCAAGCACCTGAAGACCTCTCAGAGACCAAGATTTGTCAGAATTTAAACTCCATTTTTTATCTCAAGCTCCCGAGGACCTCGAGTTCTTAAAGACATGGATTTTTTTTATGAATCTTATTTTTTGTTATGAGCTCTTGGGGACCAAGGTTTGTCAAACCTAGTACTCCATCTTCTATTTCAACATCCCAGAGATCTCGAACTCTCAAATACCAGAATTTTTCGCACCTGAAAGTCCATTTTTAACCTCAAGCTTGCGAACACCTAGAGTACTCAGAGATCAGGATTAGTCAAACCCTGAATCTAATTCTCGTCAAAGAGCTCTAATAGACAAGGGCTTGTCGCATCTTGAATTCTAGTTAACACTTTTATTTGTGAAGTGTAAGGCTCGTAGAGGTTATGTTATGCTTAATCTAATCTTAGGTTCGTAAAAGACATGATCGATCCAATGGCGCTCGATTATAAATAAGACTTCCATTTAATTATCGTAATGCTTGCAGGGGCCATAAACTCCTAAAATGACCAAGAGTGACTACCTTCCACGTGTAATCATATACATACTTTTAATGAAATACGGTTAATGCCATAATTAGCTTAGATATAGTTGTTATCCGTCACCACTATCAATCAAATAGGTAAAGTTTAGGATGGTTCAGATACACGAAGATATGGCTTAGACTTGTTTATGATAAGTCGATTATAATGAAAGGAAATTGGTCGAAAGAATTCTTAGATTCAAAGAGCCCAAAATATTTATACTGTTGATTTAGAGTCTTAGTCTTATTAAAATAACCATTCTCGCCACATAAAATTTTGCACAAATGGTTGAGAGAATAGCAAATATTGTTACACTGACATTTTTTCAGTACAATCAGTGTGGGAATGATTTGACTCTTACTAATGATACTACATTGACCAAATGGACTTGCATGTGTCGGTCATTGTCCACTGGGAATTCTCCCGGCAAGCGTCAGTTACGCCATACTAGGTCTGTTAAGGATTCTTATAACTTCTAAGTAACCAAACATTTCCTAAAAATTGGGAGGAAAATGATATCGGTTAAAATATACCTAAATATATTATTATTGTTATATTAATCAGACCTAGATTGATCGAAAATTGATGGTCAGTAATAAATGTAGTTTCTAATAAAGAAGGAACTATTACAACAAATATGTAATAACCTGAAATTTTGGACTAATTTGAAAATTTTGATGAATATTAACTTTTGTTGATCGTGCAATATTATCATACCACCCTATATAGAAGTTCTTATTTGGAAATTCTGAGTTCGTATTAGTGTTCAGTAATTAAAATAAGTGTATGTAAAAGCCGTCGGAATTCGAAGACGAGGACTTTTATTTTTCTCCGAGATTCCACTAGACACTGAAAGTATATAATGTTAAGATTGAAGGATTTTAAATCCAAGGATTATAAAAAAGGTTTGATGAAGGATTGAAAGATACGAAGAAGGTTTCTAGTAAACCCCTAACAATAACCCACGGATATATTCCTCCAAACTATCAACGAGATTGAGCAATAACCGAGCAGAGAAACAATTAAACGATTTCAACCGAACAAGGAATTGGGTGAATAGTAATTGAGATGAATATTAACCAAGTTTTAAGTTGTTTGTCAAGTTTTTGAAGTTAGGTTTTGAATGTTAATGGAGTATTTGACTGAGTGGAGGAATAATAGGTGGATGGTGAGTTGATTGGGTTGGTTTTGATGTTGTTTAATAATCGGAAACATTAAGTTGTCTGCCGTCGTAATGCCTGATTTTACAATACCCTGTTTTGTGTCTATGTTTGGACTCTAACCACCACTACTTAGCATCACCACTGCCTGTGACAGTAGAGATGATGTTTTGTAGTTTGTAACCATATAAAGATCGTGTAGCAATGATGTACGGTTTAGGAGAAAAGTCCGTTTTAATTAAAGTCATGCAATTAAACCAAACCGCTGATTGAACTCAATTTGAGGATACAAACGAGCCCCTTAAAAATGGTTAAAAATTATGAAACTTGGTCAATAGGTGAATTGTGTAGTGAGGAAGGCCTCTGTAAAATTTGAGCTTAAGATATTAAAATTTCGATTTTATAAAAATGTTAGAACGGAAGTTGCGCGATGACGCTACGCAGTGCATAGCCACTACATAGCCACTGCCTTCTCTGTCAATTCGGGAAAATGAGTCCTATAACAAAAACCAAGTTCTTGTTTTCTCACAAAGTAAAAGTTCTCTAGATCGTGCACGCGAAGACGGTGTGTTGATTGAGTTAACTGTTAATGAGTTACGGACATTTTAGTGAAACTAGTGCAAATAGTAAAACTCTGTAGTTGATCGAATTTTTAAAGTGTTTTTCCTCGAGTTAAGCTCTTAATTTCAAAACGAAACTTTTATGATAAATATTAAAAATACTCAAGAAGCTCCTCGAGGTGGTTTCGTATTTAAATATTGATTTTTTGATTTATTAAAAATGTTAGAGTGCAAGTAGCGTAATAGTGATGC
This sequence comes from Anethum foeniculum, assembly GCA_003724115.2. Taxonomy (NCBI): domain Eukaryota; kingdom Viridiplantae; phylum Streptophyta; class Magnoliopsida; order Apiales; family Apiaceae; genus Anethum; species Anethum foeniculum. The sequence goes on along the minus strand of PHNY01284570.1, from coordinate 2,638 downwards.
AATGAAAAGTCAACTATGGAGGTACTACTTTGACCGTCTGTTTTACCCGAACTAAGAGAGTAATTTGGAGTTGATTAAAACGAAAATTGTTGAGGATTATCATGACTACCTATTAGTGTAGGGAATGAGAGTAAAGACCATGGATTAAGTATAAGTTGTACTTGTCTTTACTGGACTCGATATAGGTTTGTGGATAGTATCGAGGTCATGGCAAGTAATGAGTTAATGGAGTTGATTATGTTTCTTAGTTGTATATTAGCTATTGAAGCTAATATAGATTATTATATCTGTTGATAGAATCAGTCGGAGCAAGTGGAGCTCTGAGGATATTAAGGACTGTGAGAACCTTGAGAACGTATCTTGGACTCCAGGCAAGTTTTCTAATCCTATGTTTTACCTAATAAAACATACTATTGTTGTTTATGCAAGTTTCTTAAAAGTATATCTTGCTTATCAAAGTATATTGATTCTTATGAAGCAAGTTTGCAAACCCTTACGGTTGTTGTTGTGATTATACAATGCGATACAAATGCATGCATGATTTGAATACATATTTTCAATATCAGAAGCATGTTTTAAATGTTGAGCTTATGAGCTAATAATACCTAATATAGCTATAATCTAGATTTTATAAGAAACCCTTAAGTATAGGGTCTATGATTTTAACGATTTTAGAACCGGGAGACGATGTTCCCAAATACGCTATGCGTAGTTTTCAACAGTGAATACTTGAATAGAATTCATTCAAGAGTATTATTTTGAAGTAAATAATTATTTTAAAGATTCACTTAAAGATTTTGTTTTCGAACATTTAACTTGAATTATCAAGTGGATATTATTTTGAATATATATCCAAAGAAGTTTGCTAAGAAAGAGTTTTTGAGAATTACAAGATGAGTATTATTTTCGAATATCCTTATAAGGATTTAAATCACAATTATTTTATCCAAGGATATTCTTTAATAGATATTTAATTAAAGAATATTATTTAAATACTCATCAACTATTTCCAAATAAGAATAAAAATGATTCGAAAATCATCTTTTACCGTCTATACTTTCTAAATTATTTTCGAACCTTATCAAGGACATTTTAAAAAGTAAAGAGAGGATCCCAAACCCTATTTTCAATTTAAATCTCGATACGAAAGAGATTTTAATATTTGTTCAAAAGATGGGGAGTCCTGCTCAATGATTGTTTAAAAATTAGCAAGGAAGTTGTTAAAGAATTAGAAAGAAGATTTTATTACTTACCCAACGATCGGGAAGTAAGTCAAGGAACAAGTTTAATCCATTAACAAGCATTGCTTGGGAAATATTGGTGGGTCCTCCTTTCCAAACTGATACGACTTCTTTGTGGAGTCCTTTATCAAGTTCCTACTTGGGGAAAGGGAGGCGTACTTTACATTTTAGAGTCATGGATTTTATTCGAACTAGGAGTTAGCGTAAGAGGCCGAGTAGCGCCGGTCCAGCACTATTTATTGGCCCAAATGGTCAGGGTGTTCCAGAAGCGGTTCATCCCAACAGGATGAGTTCCGGGAGCGGTTCATTCCTGAGGAAGTTCTGGGAGCAGTTCTTCCTTCTACATATAGACAATATTTGGGGTTGTACGAATGCGTCTGATCATCGTAAGTATACAACCTGGCGCGGTGACACTCTAAATTATTAGTTCATCATCCAGAATGGATATTTTTCTGCAACTCTATCGACGGAACCCCGTTAGGAAAGGCTACGGCTGTGCGATAGATGAGAGTTGGCAGGGTCAAACGTTCAAAATGACGTTTTAAAATGAAGTAACTAGTAACTTCATATTTTAAATAAAAGACTGAGACTTGGGTTATAATGACATAACACAGAAGTTCTCAATGGTTTTTCAAGAAAAAGATATGCAATGTTTTAATTGTAACATTATGTACATGTTACAAAAAAGAAAATTGATGATAATGCTTTATAAGAAAAGATTTCTGAAACATATTAAAAGACAAGGTTGGATATATAAGATCACCTTGTATCAGTACTTTATGACGTACATTCGAACTCTGTTCATATTTTACTTAGCAGAGGTTTTTAGAAATTATGAAAAGCATATATAG
>PHNY01284506.1:5849-20272 GCA_003724115.2 Anethum foeniculum | reverse complement strand
AATTATTTTCAAGAACACCAACAAAGTCAATTTTTAGACTAATTAAAAATTATCATAAAATTGTACATACAATCTAATCAAGTTTACAAATATATTTATTTGAATATAAAAACTGAGCATGTATATAAAATTTCATTTCCAAACTCAACATACATATAGAAACTGATACACATCAATTCTTTTGTCATAGTTTACATCAGTCTTTTGGAAATTCATTCAAATCAAATTTGTGTTTTACATCTTTGTAGTCGGCCTCCAGTTTTGCATCTTTTCTATTTTCTCCAGATTCATCATCTTTGTCTTGCAACAAAAATATTTTTACACTTGGAAAGTATATATCTGACATTGCTATTACCTCTTGACGTAGATCTTTTGGTAAAAGATTTGTATTGTTTTATTCTTTCTTCAATCCATTTTGATTTTTGTCTTCTTCTTTTATAAGATGCCCCCTGGAATCCATTTTCAGAAGTTAGAGGAGTAAAAATATAAGTATAGAAAGACAAATGCATATAATATCCAGTGTCTATTTATACACAAAAAATTATTGATAAACTCATCTCAATAAATACTGGTAGGTGGTAGATGTTGAAAATTCAAAGTATTGGAAAAGTAAACAGAGGTAAGGTGGTACATAGGTTGATAAAAGAACACCGGGAAAGGAGAACGTCAAATAATAAAAAAACAAAAACAACTTCCTAGAACGTCAAATATTGGCAAACAGAGGGAGTATGATATAAACAAATTTTTCAAATATTCTCAATTTATAATGTACACGAAAACGAATTTAAGCTTTGTCGAAACTCTTTTCTAATAGGGAATTGTTAAGTAACCGATTGCTCTAAAATCTTAAGGTGTCAGAGGAAGGCCCCAACAAGATCTTATACCACAATATATATTATTTAACTAATGTATACCAAATTGCTAGCTCTTTTGGACTGACCTGTGGTGGGTTATTGGGTCTAGTATGCATTCGGTTATGGGCTTGGATGTTATAAATGGTATCAGAGCTCTGCCCGACCGGAAGTGCAGTGGCACTGCCCGGGTTCCGTATGTGTGTGTTTGTGGGCTCGACGAGGACGTTGACCTTATAAGAGGGGGTGTTTGTAACATCCCACATCGATAATAATAAGAGTGTTTGGGGCCTTTATAAGGACATGCCAATAACTAATGTATACCAAATTGCTTTGTAACATCCCACATCGATAAGAACAAGAGTGTTTTGGGTCTTTATAAGGACAAGTCAATAACTAATGTATACCAAATTGCTAGTTTTTTCGGACTGACCTGTGGTGGTTTGTTGGGTCCGGTATACATTCGGTTATGAGCTTGGATGTTATAAATTGTATCAGAGCTCTGCACGACCGGAAGTGCAGAGGCACTGCCCGGGTTTTGTATGTGTGTGTTTGTGGGCTCGACGAGGACGTCGACCCTATAAGAGGTGGTGTTTGTAACATCTCACATCGATAAGAATAAGAGTGTTTGGGGGTTATAAGGACATATACCAAATTGCTAGTTTTTTCGGACTGACCTGTGGTGGGTTGTTGGGTCCGGACAAATCGCCAATCCCTAAAACGGACTATGTTAGGGGTGTATGCGGTTCAGATCGGATCGGTTTTGGGGTAAAAGTCGAACCAAACCGCGAAGAACGATTTTAGAAAATTTTCATCCATAACCGCACTTGCGGTTGCGATTAACCGCATCAATTGCGGTTGCGAATTTGCGGTTATTGCGGCTTGGTATGCGGTTCAACCACTTAATATAAAATATTAAGAATCACAAAAAAAATCAAAATATTAATAAATTTAAGTCCCAGTTGCTTGATAAGTCAACATTTAAAAATAAAAAATTCAAAGTGTTCGGTTAATGAGTAAAAATTAATATAAATTGCAGGACTCCTTCAAACTCCGGTATTTGGCTATCCTGCTGTCCTAAAACTGCTAATAGAAAATAATGTAATGAAGCGCAACGAGAGTTTAAGACTTGAGAGGGTAGGTAATTGACTAATCGGACTTAAACATTGAGACTTGAAGTAATGGATTAGATTTAAGTTATAACACAACTACACAAGTAGTGTTAATTTATTAATCTTATAATATTAAATAATATAAAATTTAACAAAATAAATGTGTTTACTTATTAGTTTATATGCTATAAAATATATTTTATTATAAATATATATTTGGCGGTTTGCGATTGCGGTAGCGATTTTGCGATTTTCTAAAATATAAAACCGCATCCAAACCGCAAATAATCGATTACTAAAATTTTCATCCGCAACCAACCCGCGTTTCGCGATTATCCGCAAAACGCGGTTCGGTTGCGAGCGGTGCGAGCGATTAATGCGGTTGAGCGGTTGAGCGGTTGAGCGGTTCGTCTGTACACCCCTAGACTATGTAATGTACTTTATCTGCTGGGTTGTGGGCCACAACATATATTATTTAACACTCCCCCTCAATCGTACGATAATTTTCACTACGATTGACAACATCAAATCTAACAATTACCAATACCAATACTAACAACAAATATTTAAATTAAATAAATAGGAGTGGGAGGACTCGAACCTGAGTCTCTCCCCAGACCGGACTTTGATACCATGTTAAGTAACCAGTTGCTTTAAAATCTTAAGGTATCAGAGGAAGATCCACCAGAAACTTATACCCTAACATATATTATTTAACAGGAATATCAGCACCTCAGCACTTGTTTAGAGAGCAATCAACTGAACCGAAAGTTGATGCAACAGAAGAGATAATCTAAACAATATGACGATACGAATAATATTATATCAGCAAACATAATGGCCCTTCAGCAGTTTAGCTTTGTAGTTGAATGTATAAACAACATACATATTTTAAACTTTTGCAACCAGTCAACTAGTAATTTATATAAACTAAAGGGAAATTTTTGAAATTTCTGATTGCGTAGAACATTATCAAATTATCAAAGAGAATTAAGGCTAGCAGAATATTACAACTGTTTTGCGGTATTGATGCTGTTTAGCATGGCTCAACTTGAAGGATACCAAAAAATTATATTTATTTTCTTTTTATATAGGGGTTAGACACGTAGCACGGGAAAAACAAAAAAGAAATAAAAAGTGATGGATCATTTGTATTTGTATTTTTTTTTAATAATATGTAAAGAATTGAGACAAGCAAAAAAAGAGGAGAGTTCCGAAGAAGATGGATAATATTTAGGATGTCTACATCAAAATCTAATATAAAAACAAATAGTAATAATATAAATAATTTTAACCAGAAAATGGAGAAAAATTATGAATTCATAGCGTTAGGATTGAGCAATAAGAATACGTTTCTGCAGTTGATAATTTAATTTAGTGATAGAAACACGCTTGCATTGTATTGTATTGTATGTATCAGTCATAAGCACAGGCCGGATTTATACAGTAGATTTATTCATGAAATTACGTGAAGTAAACGACATTACTTGGTTCGGCAACTCGACAAAACGGACGTCTCTTAAATCAACCTTGATTCTCCTTTATTCCTTCCTTATTACTCCCTCTGTTTTTTTTATTTGCCACTTTGACTTTTGCACACATCTTTATGTCTTTGACCACATATTAAAAATAATTATTTTTTAATTTTTCTTTTTCTGAATAAAAATAGACAATCAAAACTTTAATTCAGAAAAAAAATTTAATTAAAAATAACATTTTTTACTATCGGGTCAAAGAACCTAAAAATGTGTACCAAAAGTCAAAGTGACAAAAAAAAAACAAAAAAAAAACAGAGGGAGTATTATTTTTCATGAAGTGGACTCATGAAAAATGATGCTCCTCCTTCTTCCTATGTTTTTCCCTTTTTTCTCTATTTTTTTTATATTTTTCGGATTATCTATGATAGATTACCCTAATCTATCACCAGCTTGTCCTTATTTTACTAAAATTCTTCATCCATTACCTTAGAAAATCACCCATTTCTTCTAAGTTCTAACTTTTATTTTATGATATAATAATAAAGTACTTATTTTTCTCTCTTAACAAAATATTAAATAAGAAAATGAGTATGAGGAACATTGTTGTAATTCAAATTACTTATCTTTATCGTAAGTTACTAGGATCCATTATTTTATATTAAATATATGAAATGAACTAAAAGTTTATTGAAATTGCTTTTAGTATTTAAAGAAATGCTATAGTCCCCAAAATTGTTCCCGAAAGCGTTCGCAAATGATGAGTTATTATCATGTTATTAGTTGTTTCTTTTTTGATAAAATGAACCCTCCTCTATTAATATGAGTCACATGAATAAAATGATGCCATATTTTATTTGATAATTTTTTGGGACTTTTTTTCAGAATATGTAACCTTACACTTTAGTATTTAAATGTAATGAGTTATGTATTTTTTTCACAACTAATGACCCTTAGCGATTACATGTAAATTTTAGATTCATAAAAAAATATATAAATTTAGTAGTGTTCTGAAAATCGTCAAGTAGTCAGTCCAAGTACCGATTTTTAACCCATTTGTTAGATTCGAATTCCGAGTAATCAAGTAAAAAAATGATTTTATAAAGAATCTGTCAAAACTCAGTTTGACTTCGAGAACTTGAGGTTAAACTCGGGTTTGACTTTCTCAATTTTTTATTATTTTATTGTTAAACTATCCTGAAACAAGATTAAACGTGAAATTATATATTTTTTAATTTTTCATTTTAAAGTATTTTATTAGAAATGATAGGTGATTTATTATTAAAACTTATGTTTGATGTTCTGTCAATAATTATCAAACAAGCAATCTATATTTGAACTCTATTATTTCGTGTATGTAATTAAACTATTATTATTAATTAATTTTATTTTTTATTAGTATATACTATATATGAGAGAAAATTTTAATAAAAAATGATACCCGATTAGTTATCCGAGTACTCAATTTTCTGGAACGAAACCGAGTCGAACCGATTTCCGATTTTTACAACCTTGATTTAATTTAATCAAAATTAAATTTTAAAATTTTAATCTTATATATCCATTTTTTATAAAAATGAAATATTATATTGATAATATTCCCTATTTCATACCAAAATATTTTTTGAAGTGCAATTCATGATATTTTGCAAATACAGTTCATGAATCCTTTAAAATTTGTTGCATGATCAAGGATGAAGCATAAAATTAATAAACCTATTTTTTTTTTTTACAAAAAGAATATTAAAATGAATATAAGATACATATTTTGTAACGGGAGCTCTGATTCTTTTCTATAAAGAGAGTAAGTTTTTAATAAAATATTCGAATATTTTATACACATATATTTCAGTGTAATATCCAGATTACTAAAAAAAGTATTTTTTATTCATATTCTCCCAGAAAAATTATATTATCATTTTCTTACAAGGAGGATCAATAAAAAGTAATTATATGTTGGTATAAAAAAGTTGTGAAATGCTAATACTCCCTCTGTCCCAATCATTTCTTTACAGTTTCCTTTTTGGATATCCCATCCAATTTTTTACATTTCAAAACTTACCTAAAATAGTTAATGGGTCCACCACTTTATCACTTTTATTTCATTTTCACACTACTTTTTACTCCACTATCTCCCTTTTATACATTAAAAATTAATGGGTCCTACCACTTCACCCACTTTTCTTTCTCTTTTCTACTACTTTATACATATTTCTTAACCTCCGTGCACAAACCATATGTAAACAAATGGCTGGGACGGAGGGGTAGTTATTACGTGACAAAATTACTACCATGTTCTTTATTCCCCGTAATAATATACTTCATCCGTCCGGTTTATATTAGTCACATTTCTTATTTCGTTTATTTCAAAAATATTGATCACATTTTCTTATTAAAGCAAAAAATATGTTAAATATGTTAAGTTTTTCTAACTATGTTAAGAGATGAGATTAAATTTGATAATTTTTAAGTGATAGGTAAATATAAATTTTTTGATTGATGGTCAATATTAGTGGGAAGAAGGGAGCATAAATTTTGTATGTATATTTACTACCAAAACAGGAGGAACAAAAACACTTGTTTGTCAACTAGCTTACCTTCCCTCCTCTATAAATCCTCCCTTCCTGATACCTCATCTTACACTAATCCTTTCTCTCCTGTACCCATTAGCCCACAAGATTTTCTTGAAATTTCACTCCAACAATTGGGTTGAATCCTTGTCAAATTCTAAGAAATGGGTCTCAATTTGTTGGCTCCAACTGATATTAAAGCTATCTCATTTATGGATACTTCTAAGTTCAATCATAGCCTTGTCAAGCTTAAAGGTTCAAACTTTCTTACTCTCCTTCAATTTTTGATAGTTTAATTTGATTGTTGTTATGCATATTGGTGTAAAGATTGAATCTTTTTGTTCTGGGAATTTATTCTAGTGTTCTTGGAATAGGTTTCAGTGAATTTACTAGAATTTTGATATTCTTGGCATTTTGAAATTGGTATATTGAGTTAGGCTAGTCTTTATACACATATGACATGCATATTTGTAGGCTTGTTTTCAAATATATATGTTTGTAGACTGTTGTGGAACATGTATATGTGTGTGTTTGTGTGTTGAATTTCTGTTTTACTGTTGTATTAGCTGGCTTTGGGTATAAAAGGAAGGATTTTGGGGTGACATTTGGAAAGAGAATTCAGTGTTCAGCAGCGCAGACGCCTCCTCCGGCCTGGCCAGGGACTGCTGTTGTCGAGCCTGGTCGTAAGACTTGGGATGGCCCAAAGCCTATCTCGATTGTTGGATCCACAGGCTCTATTGGAACTCAGGTTAAGAATCTCTACTTTGTCATACATTAAAAAAACTGGAAAAGTAATGGAGATTTAGAATCTTATTCCAGGATATGATTGGTCAAACAATTTTTAGTCCTTGTGGAAACTCCTGTTTTTTAATTATTTATAAATTGATGACCTGTTTCGAGGGTTATGCTGAACTTTTAGAATTACTATGTCATGCCATCGACCTATCTTGGTACAAAATTTTCCAAATCTAATATTTGTTGTCAATTGGCAATAAATGGCACAGGGGTTTTGTTCAATGTTTTCTGACATATCAGTGTCTTTATCTTCAGACACTTGACATAGTTGCTGAAAATCCAGACAAATTCAGAGTTGTAGCACTTGCTGCTGGTTCAAATGTGACCCTTCTGGCTGATCAGGTGACGAATTGTTTCTTCCTTGTCAGTACACGTCTAAGAATAGAAATTAGTAATTACTACCCTCTAATTTTTTTAAAAATCTTAGTAGTTAAATTTAAAACTATGGACTGCCGGCTTATATGGATGCCCAACTGAAAGACGGCATACTAATTATTTTAGCCTAGCCGGCCAATAATTATTATTTTTTACATCAGCTGGAACATAGGAAGTATATGATTGTTAAGTGACCAACTCTTCCAAAATTATGGTATGAGGAGAACTTTAATTGAAGTTTATATTAGCTCTATTAATCTTTCACTAGAAAGCTCATTTCCAAGTTTAAAGAGAGGATTCCTGGAAGCCTATATTTTGATGCAATATTCACCTTAGCCCAATTGTTTGGCGTAAAATATATCACGTGATTTTTTTTACCTAGTTGTTCTACGTTTGTTTGCTTAGAACATTAACCAAAATATTTTGCAATGAAAAAAGGGCTAAAAAGTGAGGAAATGTTTACATGTCAAATAGTAGGGAAATTTTTTCAGAAAAATCTTATTTTCCAAAACTCAAACTTTTATGCCAACTAAACGGGGTGTTAAGTGTCCAAAATAATTTTTGAGAATATTGGCGGTTGGGTTCAAAGTTCGGACTTAAGACCTCTCTTAACCTAACAAGTGACCAACTCTCCCAAAACCATAATGTGTTAGGATGACGGCTGAATTGGAGTATATAAATTTATAAAGATTCTTTTACGATATTGTACTTTTGACGGAATCACAATCTCAAGAACCTAAATTATATACTTGAAACAAATGACGAAAATAAATGTTGCTTGTAACCACATTATAGGACTATTAGAATTTTCTTAATTCCCACTGCTAATTTTCGCGAATTTAAAGGGTTGGGTTTGAAGTTCGAACTTGAGACCTCTTCTAACCTACCAAGTGACAAACTCTTAGAAAACCAGAAGGTGTTAGGATTAGTGCTTATTGGAACATGTATCATCTTTATATTGATACTTTTATGTTTTAGTCTACTTCAGAGGGACTTACAATCTCAAGTACCTGTAAATAATATAATTGAAAAATATGAAACTGATGAATGTTGCTTGCAACCACATTATAGGACCATTAAAATTTTCTTTATTCCCAAGTTCTGAGTTTTCATGTTCTGTATTGTAGGTCAAGACATTCAGACCTCAGTTAGTTGCTGTTAGAAATGAGTCTTTGATTAGTGAACTCAAGGATGCCTTGCGGGATGCTGACTATAAGCCTGAGATCGTTGCTGGGGAACAGGGTGTCATTGAGGTAGGCAATTTATATTTCTACCACCTATTTGTGTATTTGATAAAGGCCTAATAAATTTAATGATCATCTCTTGTAATTTACCTCAGGTTGCCCGTCATCCAGACTGTGTAACTGCAGTTACAGGAATAGTTGGTTGTGCTGGTTTAAAGGTAAAATCGCTAATTTTTTTATTTTGATAAATAACTGTTACTCCCTCTGTCCCATTATACATGTCCCTTTTGGAAAAAAAAATGCATATTAAGGAAAAAGTTTGTTGGATAATATTTACAACCAAATACCCTCATTTAATGCATTGAAAAATGAAAATAGAGTATAGTTTTAGAAAGTCAAATCTTGGAAATAAAAAATATAGGAATAATTTTGGAAAATTATCCTTAGATTTGCATTGAAAGAAGAGAGGGACAAGTAATTTGGGACAATTTTTTTTTCCAAAAGCAACATGTATAATGGGACGGAGGGAGTAATGTTCTGTATTCAGTTTATCTATAAAGTTTAAACTGTCTAGTCAGAATAAATGCAAGCACTTCCATAAGCTGAAGTAAATGACATACTTCGATGAAGATTATTAATGTTATTTAGCTAAACTACATATATATCTTACACAAGCAGGAATACTGGAATAGTGAACTTTGCTTGGTGTCATATTTGACACCATCACCTTGTAACGGCGAGAGCTAGGTATTAGGCTTGCGCGAAATAGTATCACATATATTTAAATAATAAATGATGGATTATAAAATATTATTAAAAATTTATAAAATCAAGGAATACTGAAATCTCTTTAAGTATAAAATTCTATAAAGTAGCAACTGTGTCTTTGAAATAAAGAGTGAATAGGATAGACCTTTTTCTGTTTTACTAAGCATATATATTTTATTTTAATTTGAGGGCGTAGCAAAAAGAAGCTCGGAAACCTAAATTAGTCAATAAGTAAAAAAAAATATCTATACATGCATAGAGTTCGTATAGATCATTCGGCTTCATAAGATCTAGCACACTTACATGCAATGAGAATCTTGTTGTGCAAAAAATTTATTAGTTTGAGGCCTTTTGGAATATCTGCTATTGTCTTTCCATTTATTTAGTGGAGTTCCAACCTCAAAAATGATTTTAAATTAATAACGGGAGGACACAAAATGATTCATCAAGTGTCCATTGCAAAAACTACGTAATTGTGATAATTTTCAGTTCTAAGTTATATGCCATATGCAGATTTGATATTCAGATGCGCTTAACTTTAAAAATGTTGCTGTTGAGATTTGAGACATGATTGGTTACCTCTTTATTCCATGGCTAATCGGAATGTTTCTGTTTGTTAGCCAACAGTAGCTGCTATAGAAGCAGGGAAAGACATTGCCTTGGCTAATAAAGAGACTCTAATTGCTGGTGGTCCCTTTGTCCTTCCTCTTGCACATAAGCATAAAGTAAAGATTCTTCCTGCCGATTCAGAGCATTCTGCAATATTTCAGGTACGTTGGCTTCATAAATATTAATTAAATTTTTATCACTTTATCAAGGCGGCTCACAGTAATATGCTATCTGCAATTGTTATAGCTTATAATACCGCTTCTGTTGTGGATGATTGTTATTCTTACTGATTATAAGGTTTGACTTTAATAATGTATGTCTTTGCTTCAGTGTATTCAAGGATTACCAGAAGGTGCTCTTAGGCGCATAATATTAACTGCCTCAGGTGGAGCTTTCAGGTATAATTATGAGTTTATATATGTGACATGTTTGTATCCATTTTTGATCTACTTTCAGTTTCAAGTTGAAAATTTTATAAGTTTATCAAGTACTGATTAGCTTCTTTCACTATGATTACATATATTTCCTTTCACTTCTGTTCTCTTCCATTGAAGAACTTCACATACTTCTGGACAATCTTTATACTCTGACCAAGCAGTTTTTTAAAACAAAATTTAGCAAGTAGTATTTTGTTAAAGCTTAGGTCGATTCTGGTATTGTGTAGCATTCTTTCTAACACTTCACTTTCATTCCTCTCACCTTTGTTTCTTAAAGAACTTGGTGTGGGGTGTGAGAATATGTATCTTGCAATCATGACCTTGACAACGGAAGTAATATTACACTAATTGAAAGCTAAAGATCAATTCTTTCATGGTAATAGGGACTTGCCTGTGGATAAACTAAAAGAAGTTAAAGTAGCTGATGCTTTGAAGCATCCTAACTGGAATATGGGAAAGAAGATCACTGTGGACTCTGCTACTCTATTCAACAAGGTATTTTTTTTCAGGTCTACTTTTGCCAGTTACCATATTTTCCTATTCATTTTTGTAATGTCCACCACCTATCTTTCTCTCCATGTCTAACTACTGTATCTTTTGAGAGTCGGGGTAAAACTAAATTCCTTTTGCTGCAACCTTAACTTATTTATTCTCATTCTTACAGGGTTTAGAAGTTATTGAAGCACATTACCTCTATGGATCTGATTATGATGATATTGAGATTGTGATTCATCCACAGTCTATCATACATTCGATGATTGAAACACAGGTACACACCTGTGTCACGTTTACTTGTAGCTGAGATGTTAAGATATAATGGATCCTTAGTCAGAGCTCGGAAGCAATAGCAAATAACACTTTTCTAATGTTTCTTATTACAGGATTCGTCAGTCCTGGCACAACTGGGGTGGCCTGATATGCGTTTGCCAATTCTTTACACATTATCCTGGCCAGAGAGAATTTACTGCTCCGAAGTTACTTGGCCACGCCTTGATCTTTGCAAGTAAATACCTTGTTCTTCTTTCAAATTTCGGTTTCAGTATATTTCAATTATTATAGGTCCTTTACAGTCAATTAAAGCTATAACTGAAGTCTCAGCTTTAAGTTTTGAATACATTAAAGGCCTGTGTTTAATAATAGTATTGATGTCCCTTCCGGTGATTAATAGAATTTTGTTCTCATCCATTAACCTGATACTATAGCAGATTGTGCTTATGTATGTGTCACAAAGAAGTTATTTATTTTAACCTTCGCAATTGCCACAAGTATATTAATTTTTAACTACAATATTACTACATGACTGGATTAGGGACATGATATGACTGTAAGTTTTTTATTTTGTTTACAGCAAAAGAACTTTGAGTACTATTTTATTTCTTTTTTCACACTGGGGTTTGATATTAATCTTAACTTTGATATTTGCATATGAGTACATATTCCTGGAGTTTTATATCTCCAATCTTAATGTTTTCTCCACTGAATTTATATTTCAATTTGAAGGACATAGTGTAAAAGCTATCTTTTAGCTTACTGCAATTTGTTGTTATGGTGTTGCAGTCTCTTATCACTATTTTATTATTATCCTATCACATTGTTTTCTGTTGAAAAGTTAATGAACTTGGTGTGTACTTCTTTTTCAGATGTTTACTTGTTTTGATATGATCTAATTGTAAGTGTATTGGTTCAGGTTAGGGTCTCTGACATTTAAAGAACCTGACAATGTAAAATATCCTTCTATGCATCTGGCATACGCTGCTGGGCGAGCTGGAGGCACTATGACAGGAGTTCTTAGTGCAGCTAATGAGAAAGCCGTTGAGATGTTTATTGATGAAAAGTATGTACTTGGAACTTTACAACTTAATGTATTGCAATTTCTTTATTATGGTCCCTTTTCACTTGGAAAAATTGCGGGAGAGGTTACTGGGCAATCTTTGATAAGCTTGCAACTGGTTACACGGTGGATTGCAGAGCTTATTTTGCATGTCAAAAGGAGTAAAAATGTGAATAGAAGAATAAACCTGTCATTGTACTTCCAGTATTAGGAACTAATTTGTAGAACCACTTCTCACATGTACAATGGTAGAATTTCGAACCAACAATTGACTGAGGCTATTACTTCCATAACAGCTTCGCGTTCACCAAAATATATCTTATGCTATTGTTGGTGCAATATCTGCATCTGAGTAATGCCAGTATGCTTTATAGGTTTCTTACAAAATCTTGCACACATGTCTGCTGAAATTCTTAACTCATAATTTGTTTTCAAAATTTCAGAATCAGCTACCTCGATATATTTAAGGTTGTGGAGCTAACATGTCAGAAGCATCAAGACGAGTTGGTAACATCACCTACCCTAGAAGAAATCATACATTATGACTTGTGGGCTCGCAAATATGCTTCCAGTTTGCAACCGGCTTCATCTGGTTTGAGTCCCGCTCTTGTATAATATTCCATTTTCTGTGTTGACGGGTAGTTTTCATCTGTTTTCAGCTTCTCGATTGGCACGCAAAGATGCCAATTTTGAGATTAGTTGGGCGTTAATGTTAAAATTTTGGCTTCTATACCTAGTCATGCCATAGAAAACACATGTATGAAAACGAACATACGGGCCTGTAATCCTTTCTTCATCTTTAGGTTACCAGTATGCAATTGCATTTTTTGATTCATAGCAGTTTAAATCCTGAAATACAAAAGCCAAAGGTACTCTGAATTGGCCTGGGTATGCATTGGTTGAGGTACTGGTACATATGGCTGCCTAAAAGTTACTGTAGAATGCAAGGGTAATAAAATAGGTTACTGATCAAGGGCATTCAAATGGAAGGCAAACTGGCAAAGGGCACAATGTATAGTCTACAGTGACCTCATATAATGGCCTGTTAGTTTAAGACACAAGTAGGGTTCTTGGGAACATGGCCAGCTAAGCACCTGAACCTGTTTAAAGAGGTGGTCAGTCAACATGACTTGAGCTTAAATCTTTTAAAGCTGTCCTTTAAGCAAACTAACATCCATTACTTATAGTACTAAACTGTTTGCTAGTCGGTTTCTCTATTATGTTTAAGTAATTAAAAATGTTGAGTGTAAGTGAGATAATTATGAGATATATTAAGTCACTCAGCCAATTCATATTAGTATTTTTTTTTTATAGAGTTCCATAAAGATAATGCACCAATTAAAGCACAAAAATAAAAGGTAAACCAGCCCAAGGCTTTTATAATTATCAAAACTTATATTGAAAAAATACATATCCACGAAAGTTTAGGCACCCCAAAGACATTCGTCAACATCTCATCGTGTCTCTCGTATCATGGATCCTATATATTTGCTTTAGTTTAGTACATGATATTAGTTCTGAGCCTACTTTTCCGTATTTTTGATTTTTTCGGTTAAGCTCAATTCGGTTCGGTTCGTAAACTAATTTCGGATACGGATTTTTTCTTCTTCTTTTTGATTTATGACATTGACAGTATACATGTACAGTGTACATCCATGATAACAAGGAGATTTTGAGAACCTTCCTTATCGTGGCCAGTTTTCAAATTTGTAATTATATATGCTTGCCACACAACTTACAAGTAGTCCCGAGTGCAAAATATATCCACTACTAACAATTACTCGCAACTCACAAAGTGGAAATGATGCAAAAGGCCTCAGATATTTACACACAAGAATATACCCCTGATTTTGTTGCAACTTTAATCCTGGGAATTTGGCTTTGTACACTTACTTCAACATAATAAAAGAACTAAAGAAGAATTGAACCATGTGATTTGTGAATGCCCTTCTGCCCCCACAATCACAAGAACACTGTGCTCTCTATTTTCATTTTATGGGGTTGTGTGTGAGATTCATGTTCCTAGTTTGCTGACGACTGTGGAATAACCTTGAGTACGGTAAACGATTGTTATAACATATCTTATAATTGAATGTAGAAATGAGGTCATCGTTTATACGTATTATAAAATCTTTTCGCAATATAATATACTGCAATATACGTATGCTCCTGATCATTTTCATGTGATTTTAGTCGGGTCTCAGAAATCACTTAAAATTTATACATGACCGACTGGAGCCGGACCCCCAAAATACAATTATTATCGAAGAGTATCCGCTAACTACAAAATCGGAGATTACAAAATACTCCCTCCGTCCCTAAATACATGTCCATTTTGACTAGTCAAATTGACTTTATTTTGACCAAGATTTTTATACATTATATTACTACAAAAGTTGGAATAAGTTATATCGTT
>PHNY01284448.1:11276-23369 GCA_003724115.2 Anethum foeniculum | reverse complement strand
CAATGCCTATATAAAGGGTCTTACCCCTCCCTTCAGAACTACGTCAGGCTTGATTCTCTACCAGCTAGAGATACGTAGGCATCTTGTTAGGACACGATTCAGTCCTCGCACAACAAGAACAACCATTAAAGTTTCGTAAAGCTCAAACCTTAATATTAAATACATGCAATAAATAGAACATAGTTTTTTTTCCATAACAAGTGTTATGGCCCTTTTTATGCAATATCAAAATTAATTAAAATATACATAAACTCTGAAATTTAACCACTATTTTATTAATAAAATTATTATTCTAAATTTCTTGCACCGCTAATTATACACCGACCCAATTCATTTATTTACTATGTGAAATATATATATTCATACGTCTCGCATAAACTTAATTTATTCTCTCTAAAAATAGCTATCAAATAATCATAATTCTCAACTTTTACCTTGTCAGTAAAATTTCTGACCACTACAATTCATAAATAATAATCTCAAAGTTTTAAATCACATGAGAAATAAATAATTATATTAATACCTTAAAAATTTAAGGATTTTCACAATTAGCCTTGATTAAGGCAAATTAGTACTATTTGCCTAATAATTAACCTATATTGAGGTTAAAAGGCATCAAACACTTGTTATTTAGCCCAATTAGGGCAGATGACATCAAATGTAAATTGATTAGCCTATAAAAAGGCCTTGAGAATGTGAAAGTCACTATTAATGTGTAGGTTGCTCCACACTTCGCAATATGACTGAACCCAAGAAGGAACGAAATAACCCCGAGTCGGGAATTGACCATTATAACTTCCACGAAAACTCGAGAAGTTTTCCCGGAAGTTGTTGGGCAAATGATATGGGCAAAAAGTAAACCCTAAAAGACATAATTGATGTTATGTTAATTAAGCATACTCCCCACAGCATAGTACACAAACTCACAATCTCGTCATTGTTTGTTGTTTCCAGCTTCTGCAGAAGCCAATCCGGAGCTGAAATTACTTCATTTATGTTGAATTGAATACCCTTGTATCTCCAACATCTGACAGCAAAATTGCAATAAATAAACACGTGAAGTAAATGCTCTACATCAGTATTACATACTGGGCAAATTATGGGAACCCCCACACCCTTACTACACAATCTGTTTTTCACTGGGATAGTAATTGTACAGAACCTCCAGATGAATACTTTCATCTTTTGGGGAATAAGTAACTTCCAAATTCTCTTCCATCCGATGGACTGATGAATAGATCTAGAGTTGTCACTTTGTTTATCGATCTAATACTGGTACCCAGTCTTCACATTAAACAGACCATCAGTTGACTTGGCCCAAGCTATTCTGTCACTCACGTTTCGAGTTGGCACATTCAAGGCCAAAATAGCTTCTGCGTCGACGTTGGAAAACAATCTTCTAATTTTATTCATGTCCCAGGCCTTTGAATTAGGCAAGAACAAATCTGATACTTTCTCATCTCTCCCCACATATCTATAATCATCCTCAATAATTTAATTCGCTTTTGATCATAACCACGAATCCCTCGTTGCTATGATTTCAGTACCACTTCCCACAACCCACCTAAAGCCCTCATTCAACTCTTCCTTAGCTTGCCATATGTTGTTAAAAATGCAACTTCCACCTTGACCCTTTTTAGCCCTTAACATATTACACTCCGGGAAGTACTTTGCTTTTAGAACTCTAGAAACCAACATGTTCGGTTTATTAATACATCTCCACACATCTTCCCAAGAAGAACAATATTAAACCCATACATATCCCGAAAACCCAGGCTACCCCTACTCTTGCTCATGCTCATCGCACCCCAAGACAGCCAGTTGAGACCTTTGTTCCCCCCCGAGCTCCACCAAAATTTATTAATAACCATTTATATCTCCTGTAGTAATAATTTTGGAAGTAAGAAACATGACATTGTATACGTTGGAATCGCTTAGGCCACATTCTTCAGTAGATACAATTTACCAGCACGAAATATTGGTTTTGCCTCCCAGTTTTGAATTCTTTTACAGGCTCGTTCCTTTATAAACCCAAAAACACTCTTCTTTGATCTCCCACAAGAGAAGGCAGACCCAAATAATGTCCACCGTTAATATCATTGTGTACTTCAAGAATGTCTGACAGAGTCTTTTGTTTATCAATTCTGACATTGGAGCTGAACATGATCCCTGACTTTCGGTAGTCTATATATTGTCCCGAAACCACCTCGTAATTTGCCAGGATTTCTTTAACTTTTCTTGTTTCCTCAATCGTGGCTTTAAAAAACAAAAAGCTATCATCCACAAATAGAAGATGGGTTATCTCCGGAGCTTTAAGACATATACGACTTCCCTGAATGTTACCATCGCAGCAGTTTCATCAATATTATTTGAGAGCCTCTACACACAAAGCAAGAAGAGATATGGAGAGAGGGGTTCTCCTTAACGGAGCCCTCGCTTAGGATAAATCGGTCCAATAAGATCACCATTCAAACATACATTATACGACACAATAGTCACACACCTCATTATCCAATCACTCCACCCTTTACAAAAACCCATAGCTTGCATATGATCCCGTAAATAACTCCAATCTACCCTGTCATATGCCTTGCTTATATCTAACTTAAGGGCAACTTCTCCTTCTCCTCTCATTCTCCCTCTTCGTATATGATGAACAATCTCGAAAGCAACGATACGTTATCTGTAATATTCCGATCAGGAATAAAAGATGATTGATTTTATGAAATCAACTCAGGGAGGACAACTTTCAACCTATTCGCAAGAACTTTTGCCATTATCTTATATAGCACATTACATAATGTTATAGGCCTTAAGTCTTTCATCTGGCAAACACCTTTTTTTTTTCGGAATAAGAACGACATTAGTACTATTATGGTTAGCTGGAAACGCCACACCTTCCATCTACCTTTTGCAACACTGATACACCTCTACACCTATCACACTCCAAAAATTTTGTCCATCAGGCACACTCGCTTTATCAAGGTGCATTTGCTGAATCACCTCCGTGATTTCCTTAAACGTAATCTCTCTCATTAGTTGGGTGTTCTAATTTCTTGTAATTCTTCGTGGACTAGTTGCTGTATTATGACTCGTAGATCTGCCTGACTCTGCAAACACCTTCGAAAAACACTCATACACAACCATGCTCATCTCCTCATTACTCTCAACTCGAGTCTCGTCATCCCTCTCAAGAAAACTAATCTGATTCGACTTTTTTCTCCCCGTTACAGAAGCATGAAAATATCTTGTCTTATCATCTCCTTCACAAAGCTAGAAAAGTTCAGCCCTCTGTTTCCAGTAGATTTCCTCATGTAGAAGTATCGTATTTAACTTATCACGTGCCAATAAAAATTCCTGGACACCTCTATCATCTGTTCTATCTTTAAGAGCATCCATCACTCTTTTTGAGTTCTCACATTTTCCCTGAACTTGTTAAAAAAGGCCCTTCCCCACTTCTCCATGAATTTAGATATTGTCTGAAGTTTAGGCAAAAGGTTAGCATTAGGAATTTGGTGCCAATAAGATTTGACTTCATCAATAAATGACTCTTCCCTTAGCCATGTATTCTCAAACCTGAACCGAAACTCCCTTCTCGACTTCATGACGTGAACTAGCTCCAACATAATAGGATTGTGGTCTGACACTGATGCTTTTACTACATTCAGTTTACATAGAGGGAACTTTCCATGCCAATGTCTTATAGTGAATGCCCTGTCAATTCTCTCTTAGACCCAATCACTCGATCCACGACTCTTCTCCCACGTATACAATCCACCAAAGAGCTCAATCTTAGTCGACATACAGTCTTCAATTGATTTTTGAAAGCCCTCCATCAGAAAAATAGGATGAAGATGTTTTCTACACTTGTCTGATTGATACAACATGTCATTAAAATCACCCCAGATGCACCATGGCAAACTGGACAGTCCTGCTAACTATCTGATAAAATCCCAAATTGCTCTATGTCCCTCTCGCTCAGGGAAACCATAAAAACAATTTAATCTCCATACAACTGAATTTTTTTTCAGTGAACACAACGTCGATATGATTTTGACAATAACTCGATATATTACAGTCATACTTGTCCTCCAATCAACTGCGAGACCCCCACTTCTTCCAACTTTATCTACATAAAAACTATTCGAAAAGCACATGCTCTTCATAATTTCCTCCACCTTATTCTTAACAGAATTTGTTCGATTAAAAACAGAAAATCGGGTTTCTTCTCACGAACAAAATCGCGTAAAACACGAACTGTCTGAGGGCTGCCTAACCTCGACAGTTCCAACCGAAGCAAATCATTTGGACTGGCTGGCTTGCCTCGCAAGCTCAGCCAAAAAATATGCTATTGACTCAGAGAAAACAACATGAGAAAGCCCGGAATCAATTTGGTTACTCATATTGTTTATCTCAGCACGCATTGATATGTCTGACCCTATACGTTTTCTTTTTCTCTCATCCAAGCCCAGTCCATCTAACTCTTCCGCCCCAGGCCCACTATGACTTTGAAACTCAATTTCCCTCCCTATTAAACTGACTTGCTCCATTTAAAATTATCATAACCACAATATCCGCTTGATTGCCACCTTTTAACCCCTTATCTCTCCTCGGCTCATCTTGCGGAAAATTAGAAATTTTGAATCCCTGATCATGATCCTTACCCCATTTCTCACCCCAGCTGTCGTCTCCATCGTCTCTGATCCATTTGTTCCTTCCTTGTGCCACCCCTCTCATCGGTGGTGCACGTAACCAGCCTCCCCAATCCCTTACAACCAACGTATCTCCTCCTTCAAACTTTTTTCGTTAAAACCTCTCAGTATGCGTGATCAAACCACAGAGAAAACCGAAATCACCCAATTTCTCATACTTATCTTCTTCTTTATCTCAACGACAAATCTTCTTCTTTCTCTTGAGAGGACATCTCACATCTATTTTGATTTTAACTCGGATGTACTGTGACGCCCTCCAAATCTGGGTTCTAGATTTGGAAGTCACGAACCAACAGAAAATGTAACACAACCAGGATAATAATAAAATATAAATAACCACGACCCCCTTAACTTACAATTGGATCGATCACAGGTTTGATATAAAACAGGAACTAACAAAATATAAAGTTATTACATACCACTTAGTGTTATTAGAATAACTTTGAAAAGAAGTTACGCCAATAACCAAAAGTCTAGTTAAGTTTTACAACTAATTCCAGTATTTATTACAAAACAACTATCTACGTAGTCTTCACTCCCCAAAATGCCTACCTGCTCTGGTAACTGAAATCTAACCCTCAACAGGGGTCCGCGATACACAGCCTTTCTGGCTGTATGACGAATGCTGGCCATGCTCAGGTTTAACTGAAAGATTAAGCAAGATAAACAAGGGTGAACCAAAAACACTCAGCAAGCTATATGAACTGACAACATATATAAACAATCTCAGGATAACAATATATGAAAAACTGTAAAAGCATATAAATCTTTAACCTTTGTTTGCCTTTATTGACGATTAACAACAATAAATTAGATTGGAAACCAAGTAAGACGCTACGTTACAGCCGATGATCAGTCGCGAAGCAACGCCGGTAGGCTCCGAGTATTTCTACTCGTCACCAGTCCACAAATCTTTATGGGTACCCTGGCACATATTGGCCAAAAATAATAATCGCTGGGTCGGTGTCTCGGCCACTTACGCCTTCCAATATCAAGAAGAGGAGTCGGTTCAATCGATCTCCTTATCAACCACTCGCCCTCTCACAGGGTCCGGAGTGATCTCATTTACTGATGGCCGAATAACTCGAACAATTAGTTATCCGCTAATTCAACAAATAAGCATCAATGTATGGAATATATCTGGATAGCATAGTTATCGCTATCTATCCTCGCAAAGGAATAACGTTCTAGTAGAACAGTCATTAGAATAACAAAATCGTAATAAAGTATAGACTATTTAGCTATAATGAGCTAACAGGAATATTCATAAAACAATTGTAAATTTTGAATGTAAATGATTAACTATTCTGAATTTTGAATAGGGGAGAACCACTTGCCTGGTAAGCTAGTAATCCAAAACAACTATTTATGTCCAACGTCGACTGCCTAGCTCACTCCCGAACTCGATTTTATAAACCAAAATACTATTTCAGTAAACCAGACAATAACACAGTCGATGTATTTTTACGTCTCAGCAACTAAAGTTTACCCATTCGATAACCCCTTATAAAGGAAATCACATAATTTATAAAATTAACTGGCTAGCAGCTACTGACCACATAACCCATAATGCACGTAGCCAAATAATGCACATAAGCACATAAGGCACGTCACACTTAGCTCAGTTCGTCAAACGGTTTGTTTTGGTATGTTTAAAATAAAAATGGGTCATAACTCGTCTTTCTGACGAATACCGGTCCGTTAAATAGTTCGTAAAATAATTACCCCATTTTAAAAATAAAATTTCATGTATTAAAATAAAATAGAATCGGGGTATTTTTCTGAGTCTAACGGACTTCGTTTCTTCTCGATCGGACAAACGGTTTAATTGTTATCGAATTATTAAAAGTAATTCGATCAACAAATCAATTTTTAAACCCTAAAAATCAATTAAATAATTAATTTACTATTTAAAATAATTAATTAATCAATTTAAATTATTCGAAATAAATTATACCCTAGAAATTATTTAAAGGTAATTCATTTATTAATTAAATAAATTAATCAATTATTCAAAAATAATTAATTAATTTAAAAAATTAATAGAATGAATAATTCGAATTTTCAAAATAATTAAGTATTCAAAATAAATCAGTTTTTATCAATTTAAGTAAATCAGAAAATTAAATTAATAATTAATAAGTACATTATCTAAACAATTTACGATTTTACATTTATTTTTAAAACATAAATCCTAAAATAGATTATCAAAATGGGTTAGGGTTTGAAACAGATTAAAATGTGGTCGTTTCGGGTCTGTGGACGGGTTGGCGGGTCAAAATCCGGGTTCTGGGTCTGGTATGAACTCGCCTGAAAATTCCAGAATCCAGCGAGCTCTACCCATATTCCGGCAAGCCCAATTTCGGTCTATAGTCAAGCCATTCAGCTCGTTTCTTTTGCAAAGGTTTTTAGCAACACTGCAGAACTTCAATTACACTGTCAATAATAATAAAACGCTGTCAAATCTCTAACTCCGGTATCATTCGAAACTATGCCGGCGAAGTTCATCGGAAAAATCCGAATTCAATAAAAACTCAACCAAATTCGAAAGTTTTGATTGCAAAATACAGATGAAGATTATACGAACTTAATCATATCATCAAAATCAACAAACAAACATCAATTATTCCGGGAAAATCAATTCAAAAATCTGAAAACCTTTGTACTCGACCAACATATATATGAATTGAAAATCATCGATTATATACATATATAGACTCGTATCAAGCCATTAAACACGAATATAACCTTCAAATTGATGAAAAAATGCTAAACAACAAAACCCCAAATCGCAGTTCAAGAACAAAATCGAGAAAAATTCGATTAGGTTACCGTTTGTAAAAACGGATGAAGTGAACATCTTGTACAGATTATAGGCTCTGATTTGGTATCAAGGTCGCCAACAACGATCGATTATCAGTCCTTTAATCGATTGGTTTTGTGACTGATGAACCCAAATTCCCCCAAAACTAACTTCTGGAAATATCTGATATTTTCTTATGATTTTTGGAAAAATTTATGAATTTTTAATAAATAAAAATCAATTTATAATTATCTGAAAATATCCCCTAATTACAATTAGGGTCTAATTATATCATTTTAATGAAAATAATTAGCCCATAATTATAATTTATGGGGATTGATTTTTAAAATAATATTTTTAATAAATACAATATATCTGCCAAAATTTCATAAAAATTACGAATAATTCAAAAATGTAAAAATAAAAAATATTTGATAGACCGATAATTTTATAAAAATTAAAATGTGATTTTTGCAGTCCCCGGGGCACCCGTAGAGGCCCAGTCCGATAATTTTTGAAAAACAAGAGCATTTCCTAAATTACTAGAAAAGCCCAGATTTTAATATGACCAGCTCCGAATTGAAGAAAAAGGACTCAAAACACAAAACGGTAGAAACAGGCTGTCGAAAACGAGTCTAATTAATTTAAAATCAAACCAGACATATTTAACACGAAATAAAATGACCTTAAATATTCAGAAAAATATCCTGGATCGTACAGGATATTAATAGGCACATAACACGTAACAGATAAGACCAGAAAGGCACAATTAAATTTTAAAACACATAATATTTCATTTAATATAACACAAAAATAGTCGCAAAATTCTCGGATATTACATAATTCCCCCTTAAAAGGATTCTGTCCTCAGAATTACGCTAACAAAACAGGTGAGGATACTTTTCAAGCATCTCACTCTCTAACTCCCAGGTTGATTTTTCAACCCTAGGATTTCTCCATAAAACTCTAACCAATGACACTGACTTAACACTGAACACTTTCTCTTTACGATCTAGGATCCCTATTGGTTGCTCAACATAGGGTAGATCTGGTTGAAACTCTATCGGCTCATACACTATCACATGCTTAGGATCTGGATTATAACGCTTGAGGATCGATACATGAAAGACATTGTGAATATGCTCTATGTGAGGAGGTAAAGCCAATTCATAGGCGACTTTCCCAACACGCTTCAGAATCTCGAATCGACCAACATATCTTGGACTAAGCTTTCCCTTTTTACCAAATCTGGCCAAACCTTTCCATGGTGATATTTTTAGCAACACTGGCTCTCCCACTTCCGAATCCATATCTTTTCTTGCTTGATCCACGTATTTACGTTGACGATATTGAGCAGCTACTAATCATTTCTGAATAAGCTCGACCTTCTCTTTCGTCTACTGAATCAGTTCAGGACCTAAAATTTCCCTTTCACTAACCTCTTCCCAGCATATAGGAGATCTGCATTTTCTTCCATACAAAGCTTCGTAAGGTGGCATTCCAATGCTCGCATGATAATTGTTGTAGGAGAATTCTACCAATGGCAAATGCTCGTCCCAATTGCCCTTGAAATCTATAGCACATACTCTTAGCATATCTTCAATGGTCTGAATTATTCTTCACTTTGTCCGTCAGTCTGCGGATGATAAGCGGTACTCATAATTAACTTTGTTCTAAGGCATTCTTGAAATTGTCTCCAAAATCTTGAGTTAAAACGAGGATCTTGATATGATACAATCGATACTGAGACTCCGTGGCGCATTACTATTTCTTTCAGGTATAGATAAACTAAATTATCCAGCGAAAACCTTTCGTTGATCGGAAGAAAGTGCGCTGATTTAGTCAACATGTCGATAATAACCCAAATTGCGTCATGACCAGCTCTGGTTCTCAGTAATCCTACCACGAAATCCATAGCTAGGTGCCCCCATTTCCATTCAGGAATGTCCAATGGCTGAAGTAGTCTGCTAGGCCTCTGGTGTTCCGCTTTAACTCTTTGGCAAGTATAGCACTTACTTACCCATTCCGCAATTTCTTTTTTCATATTAGGCCACCAAAAGTTTTCCTTTAAGTCTTGATACATCTTAGTACTTCAGGGGTGAATAGAATACCTGGAATTGTGAGCGTCATTCAGAATTTCATCCTTTAACTCTGTCACATTAGGTACCTAAATTCGAGAAGAAAATTTTAGAATTCCTTTATTATCATTTTGACTCCTTACTTCTTCTCCAATTAGGCTTTTCCTTCCATGACTTGTTACTATTTTCATGATATCCGTGAATCTTATTCAATAGCGATAGTTGGAACGTTAATGCATAATCCTTTCCATGAATAACCCTTTTTCAATTCTTAACCTTTTAAACTCTGTCACTGCCTTTGCGAGCAGGTTACCAAAATAAACCCTTTCTTTCCACCATAACATTGGCTACCCCATTACCGTTGCCCAAATAATGATTAATCGTGCCATTGTACTCTTTGATCAAGCCTCACCATCGTTATTATTTCACACTTAGCTTCTTCTGAATGAAGATTTACTTTAAACTATGGGGTCCATATAAATTCATACCCCTCCCAACAAGTTGTACCTACAGAATTTCAATACCCACCGTATCCTTGTTAACTTCGATCTTGCATCAGATACTTCCATTCGTAAATCTTTTGCTGTCTTGAAGCATTTATCATTACTTTGTTATTCTGCATCGATACATATTCAAGTCCTTAATGGAAAACATTACTAAAGATGATAAAATTCCTTTGACTGTCTGGAAACGTAAACACTGGCGCAGTTACCAATCTCTCTTCTTCAGTTCTCTCCTCTTCTACTCTTTTTTTTGCACGTGTCATTGCAACAAACCTTTCATTCTTTCTTGTCCATTGCAAATAACTTAGCTACCTGGACAAAGTCCTACACGAACCTGCGACAATATCTCGCTAATCTCAGTAACTTCTGACTTCTGTTGGCGTCCTTGATCCGTCCCAATTCATGGTTGCCTCGATTTTTGATTTAGGAAAAATTATTTAAAAGTGACTCAATCTAATTGAAGTCGATTACTATTTAATTAAGCACCAGCTGATGAGATTAATCAATTAACTTCCTTTAATTGATCAATCAAACCAAGTGATGATTAACTTGTTAGTTCCCAACAATATAACAACAGAATTACAGAAGGGGGGTTGAATGGAATCAATTGATACTTCAAGGAGGCTTTACCTGAAATGAAAGAACAAAAATGAAAAAAAAAATTATATTTGATAGGGCTTCTTCCTATACCTATGAATTATCCAGCAACAAGAAGAAGGAAAAGGATTGAATAGAGGAACTTTCGAACATTTGGCGATCTCAGGTTTGTTTTGAATTTTTGATTAAATTTTGATGAACCTCTTTTCGCTTTCAGCAATTCATAGAAGAATGTGCAAACTACAATATATATAACACTGTGTTTAGAATAGCAAGTAAAACGAATGAATGTATTCTAAAAACACAAAGTAAATAAACTCAGGGTTTAAAAACTTTCTGGTGGATTTAACTCTCCACCAGAGATATATATCGATGAAGATCTCTGTGATACAAATTGTACACAGCTGCTTACAAGAATTCTAGCTACAAGATATTTGATATCTGATATTCTTGACAACNGACTACTTGCTTCTCTTGGTTTATATATTACCAAGTTACATGTGCAATAAGACAAATACAAAATATTCTAACAGCTAAGTCCAAGCACATGTTTCTTCATTTCTCTATCCAATGCAATCTAAGGGAAATACAGCATCTTTGAACGTTCTTGTTTTGCACTGAAATGGAAATGCTTCATGATCTTCTAAAAACCTTAATCAGGCATGCCACATTCCTTTTGTATACAATCAACCTATGTGACTCTATCAGTCCATGTCAAGTCACTATCAACTGCTATTTGTATATCATCCATTGAAGCTCTACTAATGTCATCCATTGAAGCTTCATTAGAGTCATCCGTTGATATCATATCTGATAGCCGTTGACAGTAATAGATTATCCGTTGAGGCCTTGTTGAGTCATCCGTTGAAGCTTGTTGTTTATCCGTTGAAGGTGTCTCCTTAGCAGTTGATACTCTTTCACTTACACAAAATTGTAAGGCATTGAATATTTACACTTAGCTAACCTATTTTGTGTATCTTGCTAGTAATCAACATGACTTAGAATTAACTACAACTTTCAAACTTTTTCAGCTATACTAGTATACAGAATGTGCTACAAACTTATTAAAGAAATAAGCTACACTTTCAACAGATAATAGAAGTGGGCTTATCCGTTGATAGTTACTAAAAGACACTAACATATCTACTTAAGGTGTTTTGGATAGTTATCATCAAGACTACAACATATTCATAACAATCTCCCCCACTTTATGTCTAATAGAGTTATAGGCATAAATTCAGGTTGACTTGACGATAACAAAACACCCTACACAAATAACAAGTAGAAGAGTAGACAATTTTATAGTGCTTCATTGAAGTAAAAATAAAGTACAAGAAAAAGATTGAAAAGTATTTACATGCCATTATCAAGGTGCCCCTCTGCCAGAGCAGATCATTTCC
>PHNY01284447.1:0-11380 GCA_003724115.2 Anethum foeniculum | reverse complement strand
ACCTGAATAATGTTTGGATATTTTACTGTTCTTATTTTTGAATTTATTAGAAAGCAAGCCACTGCCAATTTTTAATTACTGAATTAGATGGAGTAATGAAGTTTCAGTACTCGATTGTATAACTAAATACTAGCATTTTACTATGTTTTTACATAAGCATTTTGTTGCCAAATCGAGCATTTTATGTGCTTTTCAGACTGTTCAGTGTCTTGTGCATAATGGATGTTAATAACTTTACATTTGAATTAGAATTATACTAAAGTAGGTAAAATTTCTGAACTCATATACTCCCTCCGTCTGTCTCGTTTGACTTTTTGTGGTCAAATTGACTAAACTTTGACCATAAATTACACATTATTTTTTTATTATTTTAAAAAACTAAAAAATACATATTAAAGGAGATTACATGTACTTTCTAATGATATAAATTTTATAATTGTTTTTAATTATATACTATATGAAATTTTTGGTCAAAGTTGGGTCAATTTGACCACAAAAAGACAAAAAGTCAAACATGATAGATAATTTGGGACAGAGGGAGTAATAGTCATATGCAGTTAAAATTTACTTGAGGGGTAACGCCGTGCAAATGGAATATTTTGAGATGCAGGGCTTCAACCTTTCAGAGTGTGTATACTCTCCATGATTAATAACTCTTGTGGAATTGCAGAGATGGTGTCCCATACATGAGTTGCCGGAAATGCAAGTCTCCCATTAGTTTGAAGAAAACAGTCTTTCCTTGAAGTCGGTTTGGAGTCATTGCGATGTTTCTAGCAAATTTTGCACTCGACTAATATAAGGTAAATGGATGTTCTCCCATTAGTTCTTACAAACAAGATCACAGATCGATGATGTCTTTCATCTAAACAAAATTCTGCCTATGTGTTTTCCGCTTTCGTACAACCTATAGCAGAAAGTTTTATACCTTGGCAGAAGATACAGGAAAGTCTGGAAACTGCAGTAACACTTAACCCTTAAAGACTTTCCACTTTCAAAGTATGGTTCCGAATTTATATTATCATAAATTTGATTAGCAGTGATACTATTTAAATGTTCAAAATAAGTACTTGTACGGAAACTTAAAAATCTCATATCATAGGATCAAAAATTAGTATCACTATCTACCCAAATACTGCCACAGCGATACGTCCTTTTAATTGATACTCCCTAGTCAAGCAGATTCTTTTCGTATTGAAGAAAATCAAACAAGGAGGATATCAAATATCTGTTGGACATATATGTGAAACAATATAATACAGTAACAATTACATGCACTTACTGAGAATCCTACAGTTTTAAAATTAAGTAGCTGGAGAATACGGACTGTTTAAGTGTTTATGAAGCAATGGAGGGTGGGTACAAACAAAAGAAATTCATCAAAAAAAAAAGAAACAATGTACTTCCCTTTTACTTGTTTATAGCTCTTGAAAGTAATCTCATTCATATACACAAATTATGATCAATTTTATAATATGAATTCATCAGTTAACTAGCTGAAATATAGAAAATAATGATCTTGATTTTGATTAATTAAGGGTTGAAGATGAAGTTGCCACATTTGCACTTCCAACTCATTGGCTTATAGTTAGAATTGTCTTCACCTCTTGAATATGCAATCTTGAAAACTGTTGTTGAGTTCTTGTTTCCTGATTTTATTTCAGGGTTGGTTGGGACTTGAATGGCTTCACAGTGCCCACAAGAACCACACCTTCTCTCGCATCGCGGTGGCCTCGAACCAATCTGCCCACTCAAAATTGATTTTTCTTCCTACATATTATGATCCACAAGCACAAATTGTCAGTTTTGAACCTTACCATAGAGGAAGAAACAGAGTAGAGTGTCTGTAAATGTAATTCTTACCTGTGATTTAGCCAGTGGATCACCCAGCATTCTGCCTGCATCAATATAAATCATTTTTGGGCTACATTAGTACACAGATAGAAAGATACACATTACTAGCACAATCAAAGTTGTGAATTATGAGATTTTAACTTACCTGCAGCAGTGTAACTGTGATGAATTGAAGTTGAAGCTAAAAGGAAGAGTAAAGAAATGGTAAAACGGATAAGTTTGTGATGGACATGAATCATGAGATTTTGATTGCAGCCCATTTTCTGAAATTTAAAACCAGAGGAGATGAAAAATAATGAAGAAATGTTTACAAGAACTCAAGAAGTTAAGCTAGAAAAAATACAAGTGAACAAGGAGAAGAGAACAAATAAGAAGAGTATGGTGGTGATTGAAATGAGAGTTGAAAGGGGTGCAAAAGGGTTACTTTTGAATGACTCTAGCTAGCTCAACCTCGTTCCCTGAGCCCTCGAAAATAACTCAAAAAGATGTGATGGAATGGTGATATACTGATATGGAGTATAAGAAAAGGAAGCGGAGCACAAGCTAGTACTGTTGTGTAACTTGTGTTAACAGTAAAGATATGAGATGGAAATAAATTATGTGTTAACGAGAGAAAACTGAGTCAAGTTTTTTGCTCCAGAGGAAGAACCAAAAATAGATAGGACAGCACTCAACCCAATCTTCCTGCCAGGCAGCCAGCAGAGACTAAATGTGTGTGTATTTACAGATCACTATGTATATGTGTATATGCTGAGATTGTGTGTGAGAATGGGGTGATTGTCTCACTAACACACACCTGAAGACACAGCTGTTATGATTATAGGATTCCTAATAGAGCGTTATTCAAGTCCTCCGGCTTGAACTCGTTTAACTGTACTTCACTCTGCTCGTTTATTTAAATGAGTCGAGTTCGGGCAGAGATTCCGGCTCATGTAACTAAACGAGCCGGCTCAACTCGACTCGTGAAATTAAACGAGTTCGTGCAGAGATTTGGGCTCAATTGGTTAAATGAACTGGCTCGGCTCGGCTCAAATTAAGCCTGACTCGAAACTCGGTTCGCTCGGCCCAAGTTACAGCCTTAATTCGTAACATACTTACTCATATTGCATTACTTAATACTACTACTTCCGTCCCATTTTTAATGCTCGCGTTTCTCCTAGTTTTAATTGTCTACATTTCAAATGTAGAACTTTATTTTTAGTAATTTTTTAATTTATATTATGTGATTGAATAAAAAGTAGAAATTTATCGGTCGACAAGATGAACGAGAAGGAAGGAAGGGAGTAGTATTATATTTATATGTGATGTTTTGGTATGTGTAATATGGGTGTTTCTTGCAGAAGTTGGTTTTGTGGCAGCACCACCAACAGATCACGCCAAATATCCAAAAAGTGACAGACAGACACTATCTCTCACCCTATCTCTTCCCTCTGATTCCTAATGTATGTATGGGTTGTCTTGTATATGTAGAAAGAAGCATGGGCGGGGGGTTCGTACGGAGCACACGTGTCAAATCTTCTCAATCATGAGAGTCAATCAATGAACGCGATCACATGAACTAGTGTTGTCCTTTTCACTTTATTGACTACTGATACTATTACCAGTACTGTAATATCTCACTTTTATCCCATAATTTTACTCTTCTATTATTTTCTGTTACAGTAATAATGTTAATGACGACTTTCTCAAACAATGTTACATAATCACTTTCAAAAGGTATCACAACTTTGCCACAAATTGCATTGACCTTTTCAGATTTACCCTTAGAATCTGCATCCTTTCTTTAATGTTCTGTAATCTGTTCTTGCTCTCCAGGGTCGCATGAACCTGTAGTCTAAAATGTGAAAAAACATCGTTATCAATTTGTTTATAGCCTCTCGCTAAGTCTCACCAGTAGTAGTAATCCATCACGGGTGTCCCAGTTGGTTGAGACCGTGACTTAGGAGTTTATTACCCTGAAGTCACATGTTCAATTCCACTAGGAGACACGGAAGTAAGTGGGCTGCCATTAGTGGCGGAGCCACGTTGAGGCAGGTGGGGTCACTAGACCCCACTAGGATTTTTAACTTTATGTTTATATATACATGTTAGTGTGTTCTTCAAGTACACGAGGGTGAAGTCAAAAATTTAAGTTTCTAATTTAACACTCTTACATATAAAAATAAACATAAGAAATAGCAGGGTTGTATGTTTATATTTTACGATTTCCCAATTTACTACATACATGCTTGAAATATATAACAATTCAAAAATATATTAATTTGAAATTTGAAGTCTATATATAATCTATTTTTTTTTTCGATTTCGAATTCAATTCCCTATAATTCCCTATAACTATACAATTAAACTATATAAATGTATTATTATAATGTTAATATTTTATTTTCGAGCCGTGCTTGGCACCAATTATCCTATATATTAATATCCCATTTATTGAACTACTAATTGATTCATACATTTAAGGAACAAGCTTGAGAACTATGAAGCCATCATGTTAAAATTTTAAGACGCGAAAATACGATAAAGTTACTACAAATTTTTAAGACGCGAAAAATTGGCCCCCACCACCACTATGGGCTGGCTCCGTCACTGGCTGCCATGCTTGGTGGGTACGAGTGTGCTGGCAGTCCTCCAGATTAGTCGAGGTGCGCGCAATCTGGCCCGGACACCGGAGTCTCACTAGTAGTATACTACCTGAATTGCGATTGATCAGAGTCTCACTAGTAGTATACTACCTGAATTGCGATTGATCACTACCGGAAAAGGTACCAAAATTTTGAAATGCGCCTGGGCTTTGGTATGTAGAAATAGAAAGCAGGGTCCTCTGATTGCAGTATGTTACTCTAACAAACAATAGCATTGACTCCGGCCCTGACAAACAATAACAAGTGATATGAGCTTGAAGAGCTGTGTTTCGTTACTTCAAATTTAATGTAGTTTCAACAGTTTGCTGCCATTTCTGGAACAAAACATTTACTAGCGAATTGATTTGCAATTCAATATTTGCCCCCACACCAGATTTTTAGGCAATGCATCATTTCTATAACAACTTTTTTACTACAAATGCTTAAAACTTACATTGTAGTTATAGTGGTAGTATCTGGAAAGATTTAATTCTAGTGCCTGGTAGTGAGAAACCAGGGTAGCTATTGTTGAATTGGGATTTTAATGAGACTGGGATTCTACTGGCACTCTTTCTATTGGTTTGACTGGGAATCAGTAACATTGATGAATAAGAAATTGCTCAAGTGCTTATTAGAAAATCGGAACATTTCAAACACAAGTTGCAATGTGATGCTTATTCTTTGTCCGCAGCCTTATCTGTCTAATACGCAGGCTTCTATTTTCTTGGCTTCTCGGAGGGATTGATAGAGTTTCTGCCTTGGCGTATGTTTAATTTACTTCTGTATTTTCTTTATAACAATATGATACGATAATTCTTTTAGGTACCACGAGTTGGAGATGTGTAATGGAGCTTCTTCACTATACTAAACTCTGCATGTAAGATTACCGGAAGACTGGAAGTCGTATATTACTCAGTTGGTACTTACAGACGAGAGCTAATTGTCTAATTTTTGTTACAGAATGAAAAGGTAAAGTCATTGAATCACTTGAGAACATCAGTGATGTGGTTTCATCTATACAAGTAGCTCCTAGTGTTGATACAAGGTTTGTTGCACTTGTGTGTGTTTTGCAGTGACATTGTACAGGGGGGGACTTGCTCCAATGTATCTCGAAAATGTGTTTCATTACTTGGACAATTGTACTATGCTCATTCTTCAAACCGTTGTTTATTTGCTGTACTGTGAATTAACACTGCTACAACTTCCCACTTGAAACAAAACAGACCACATGAATGAATTGATTTGTGGACCAAATACTTACATCAATCAGTTTGGTGAGCAGATAACTGGATAAGTAGGAATTGGGAGAAGAAGATCTGACTTTGAAATGTTATTCCAAAATATAAATTTAACAGAAACACTATTTCATTCTCAATTTTGAAATTTTAAAAACTTTACGTAATTATGGTTCTAAAAATCCACGATTTTATGGATTAATCATCTACAAGATACGTCACCGATCCGATTTTTTAAATCCGATTAGTTAGTATGAATTATTCTTGATCCATACATTATGAAAAAATTATTAGATATAACATAATCAATAAATATTAAATAGTTATAAAATATATAATAATCTATAAATTACTAATAAAATAGGAATATTATATTAAATTTAATTAAAATATTAAAACACAACCGATTTTTCATCCAATTAATCCCTGATTTACCTATTAATTCTAAACCAGTAATTCTGCCGATTAGTTCCGATCACCGATTTTTATAACATCGTACGTAATTGCTGAACATCCTCTCGTATTTTTCTGGAAACATTCATGCAATATCTGTGATGTTCAGAAATTCATTGGAATTATACATAAAACCCATATTAGAAGAAGCTAAAAAGCCTCGTGGAATCCTCTACAAAAACCCAGTTAAATCTTGGCTAGTATTGGTTGATGGTGTGCTTTCCAATCGTGCTGAAAATCCATAAAAACTGGACCACGGTTAGTACTTGGTACATAAATACTTTATGGATATCACTTACAGCCAGCTGACTGGCAGATTGTTGAGATCTCTTTAAAGTGGCAAATCTGTACCATTTATATAGTAGTTGAGAATTGAGATTCACATTAACTCATCTTCATGGTCATTTGGCTTTCCATACACCAACATTTTCTTGGGCACTTTCAGAACTCAGCTCTAAACTTTGTTTAGCCATGCAATCTAGTGTGTATGACCATGCGTGTGAGTATTTAGATTTATATATCGCACGACTTATATTCTTAATTTTTTACTTGGTACATGTTATTAAGAAGCTAGACGAAATCAAGATTCCAAAATAGCTGGACTAAAATAAATTATCACAAATATTCGGATAATAGTTGGGGATTTAAAATTTCTGCTTAACTTTAATAAATAAATAGAAATTTTTTAGAAAAAGAAATATTAGCCGAACTTTTTAATTTGGTCGGAATTCAGCCTTCTTTAGCCCTTCTTGTTCCTTCACGAATGTGAAAATAAACACATAATCGTTAAATTATTCCTCCTTATTCCGTCATGAATGTGAAGGAACGACACACAATGTAACAGTAATCTTTATAAGCAGAATGATAATACGATTTTCTAACCTTTCTTTTTCAAGGCAATATTCTCACATTGTGTCAGATTAATTACCTGATTTTAAATTTTCGGACGCCACGATTAAGAAAGCACAGCATTGAAGCACCTTCGGAGAGTATTTATGTGATAGTGGCCAATAGTGTGTGTCCACTTGGCGAATGATAGCGAGCTGGTATTGCTGTTAGGGCGCCAAAATACAACAAAAATGTGAAGTAGGGTCTAGACAAGTCCAATGTGGGATCAGATGCCACTTGGCATCTATTCATTGGCAGAATTGTATTGGTTCACCATTCAAAGTCTTTCGTTTTCTCAATTTCAGATATACTTGTCGGCAAATCACGTCTTTTTATCCCGTAACCTAATCTTTATTGCGTTTAATTGTTATGTTTAACTTTCTTTTTCAGGTTCCAATTGCTACTTTGTTTCTACAAAAAATTTCAACCTTTTCGTTTTTTTTTTTTTTTTTTGAAATTGCATTTCATAATTGAGAAACGCACAGAAAAAATATCTAGGAGCATATCAAGGTGAGGTGAGGTGAGAGTCTCTTGCTACCTCCACCCAAAATACTTAATTCTTTTGAAATAAAAAATTTATTTCATAATAATAACCCATCTTTACGTTCAATGAAAATTTATGATCAAAATTTTAAATTTATCCTCTAGTTTTTGTTATTTTTAATGCAACTTTACGGTCCCTCCATTTCCATACTCCCTCCTACTCTAAATAATAATCGTTTTGACATTTTACACGTAATTTGAGGTGTAAAAAATATATATGTTTTTTTTTCAAATTTTTTTTTGAATAAAACTATAAATCCTAATTTTTTATTCAAAAAAAGAAAATTTGAAAAAAAAAAGTTTAGATATGTTCTTTGCCCCTTAACTTACGTGTAAAATGTCTAAGTGACTATTTATTAGAATATAATATAAGATCCTGAAAATGGTCATTCTCTAAAACCTTGAGGTTTTAAAGTAATTGGTTCCTTGACATGGTATCAGAGTTCAGGTACTCTGGCGGGAGGACTCATATTCGACTCCCTGTAACTCCAAAATTCTCACAATTTATTATGGACACGAAAGGCAAAGTTATGCCCCAAAGATGGCCGTCCGTGATCCACTATTCGACCCAAAAATGGGCTCTCGAGTGAGAGGAAGTGTTAGAATATAATATAAGATCTTGGAAATGGTCATTCTCTAAAATCTTGAGGTTTTAGAGTAATTGGTTCCTTGACACTATTATTTAAGAACGAAGGTAGTATAAAATTAATGTAATAAATAAGGGTAAAACTTGAAAATTATAATTCACCTGACTTTTCTTAATACACCTTATTTTTCAAAAGAAGTATTATTTATAATTGTTATTATTAGGGGTGTACACGGGTTGGACAGTCCGATCAATCCGATCCCAACCGACCCTATTTCGGCTGATCCAAACCGATTTTTTTTAACCCGATAGATAATTGGGTTGAAAAAACGTCAGCCCGATTTAAATGGGTTGGATATGAGTTTCGATCTTTTTAGACAATCCAATTTAACCCGATCCGGTTAAAAATAAGTAATAATTAATAGATATGCCAATGGTACTATTAGTACTATTATGTGCTATTAGTCAAATACACGAGCCCATTAATATTAGTCTATTAGTACGTATTGCACAAGGCGCTGCTCTCTTCAAAACAAAAAAAATAAAATAAACCTAGATTCTCTTCCTCATTGTCCTGATATCATTGAAGTTTGATGAATTATTGATCTGTGTTATGATTTATTTTGGATTTAACAAATGTGTTTATTATTTAATCACACTTCTTTCGATGTGTTAAAATTTAGATATTTAAGACCTATTTGTGATGATCAATAATTATAATATTTTGTTGAGTTATTTTTAATTTGTTTTGAGTTTTCAATTTTAGTTTTATTATTTTTTAACAAAAAAATTATTCTATATATCTATTAATCCGAATAAATAGATCCAAATCGAAATGCATTAAATGAATTAGGTTACCAAATAATTTTTATGGATTAAGTTGAAAATTTACAAACTTAATTTAATTAATTTGGATTGGTTAAATCTGTCAACCCGTCCAACCGATCCGAGTCCTATTCTTGGGATAAAACGCTAAAGATTAGCCATAGTATGGATTCAAAGCCAGACTAGGCAGATGGATAGACTCGTTTCCCGCTGATCGAGCATCTTTCAGAACCTACGGCAAATGTAGCTAATGCAGGCTAAAGTGCTACTTTATTATGTAAAACGTATGTATATCAAGAGAGTTTAAGGGCCGCTGGTCCATGTCGAAGGTGATAGCATAATATATAGACAGTAAGCCGAAACATATCAACCTCAGCTCTCTGGCTCAGTGGCTGTGGACAGCCTTACATTGTTCCCAATTTTCAACTATTTTTTTTGTCGTCCTACTGTTGCATTTAAGTTTTGTTTTTGTTAAGAAATTATGGATGGCTCTAGTTCAAGCAGAGTCCAGGGAGTCAGAGACCGATATTTTTAGTGACTCGTCTAAAAAATCTTGTTACTCAGCTGCTTAGGAATGCCAGCTGATTTTAGCAGTTAGAGCCCCTTTTCCTTTTATCTACAAAAATTAAATTACCACTGCAATTTATGTATGCGGATATAAAGCTTAGAGCAACTCTAATGGTGGGTGCCAAGAGGGGTGCCAAGGCCATGTGGCATGGCATGGCTTGGCACTCTTGTTAGCACTCCATTGGAGTTGTTGGGATGCCATGTGGTGCCAAGTGAGGTGGCATGGGGTGCCAACTTGGGGTGCCAAAAGTTGGCATCCCATAAAGTAGGGTGTCAACTTCTTTTGTGGTCCTAATGGTGAATAAATTATTATATTTCTAATATATTTATATTAAAATATTTTTTTGTTAAGTGAGTGAAGTTGACATCTAGGGGTGCCAACTATTGGAGTGTTTTGTGAAAAATGAGTGCCAAAATTGATGTGGATGAGAGAGAACATTAAAAATAATATTTTTGATTATGTGGTAAAGTTGACACCCATTCAAAGGTGCCAACCATTGAAGATGCTCTTAGATTAAATTACCGTTCAAAAGTCAAAATTGATGAATGATCAGATAGAAGGAGTATCAATCCGTAGAGTTCAAACATATGTATTTTAAGTTATCTTTTAAAGCCTCTGTACATACTGTACGCCTTTCCTTCGTATTCAGTCCGTACCGAATCTTTTTGTCTTCTTTCAACTTTTTATGGTAAATTTAACCTAACTTTAACCAAATTTTGCATATATAATATTAAAAAATATAAGAAATTATATTATTAAAAAAATAGTTATTTTATGGATTTCGTAAATCATAAATGATGATATGAAAATGTTAGTTAAAAGTTGTTTAATTTGACCATAAAAAGNTTCAAGACAACTAAGGACAAGGTGTTGAGATCACAGATGGCAAGGATCTACAGATATGGTCAGTTAATATGTGTAATGGAAAATCATCCACACTTTCAAGAAGCAAAGAGAGAAGAGGACATAAGATTGAAACTTGAGGCCAGAAAGAAGAAAGGTGTTAAAAAGACATCATCTTTTAAGCTAACCATTGATCAGGCAAAAGAAATGCCAAAGAATGCTGAAGACAAACCAGAGTGGCAAACTGGTCAGAGAAAGAAGAAGAGAGCTCAAAGAGTTCTTTTTGTCTTCTTTCAACTTTTTATGGTAAATTTAACCTAACTTTAACCAAATTTTGCATATATAATATTAAAAAATATAAGAAATTATGTTATTAAAAAAATAGTTATTTTATGGATTTCGTAAATCATAAATGATGATATGAAAATGTTAGTTAAAAGTTGTTTAATTTGACCATAAAAAANNNNTTAAACAAGACAAAAGAATGGGGACTTACGATTAATATAACTAAATTTAGAAACCCTAAAGTAGTTAACTATATTAATATATAGTTAATGTTTCTTAAAAATCTTGTGGGCTTCTCATGTATAATTATGTGGCCGTTTATCGCTGGTTAAAGTGATTTTTGATATTAATTTAAAACATATATGTTTGCGTAACAAGTCAAGAAGTATTAATTTTTCAAAAAGTTGTCAAACCGAGTCCCTATTGGGACTCCGAGACCCTCAAAATTCGCGTTTTAATTTTTATAAAGTCAAGGATATTTCAAAGATGAAATATTTTCGTAATTTTGAATTGTTCATAATTTTTGGGAAATTTTGACATTAATATTGTATTTATTTTTTTTTGACAAATATTGTATTTATTTAAAAATAATATTTTAAAGTTAATCCCCGTTAATTATTAATTTTGGGCCTAATTATGTAATTAAAGGATAAAAAGCACCCTTAATTGAATTTAGGGG
>PHNY01284390.1:1421-15863 GCA_003724115.2 Anethum foeniculum | reverse complement strand
AGTTCATGGCTTAAACATCAACAATCATCAACAACAACTACACATCCATGGATCTATACTTAACATACACCATTAATAACTAATCATCCAAAAGATCCATCAAATCTCAAAGTATAACTAAAGGTTCATGAGGTTTATACCTTTCTTGAAGCTTTATTATACATTAACAAGCCTTAGATCATCTTTATATAACCTTATAATGTCAAAACCTCAAAACAAAATCAAGAACACAAAGTTAATTCTTGAATCACTACTACCCCGAACTGTAAAACATTAAAAACGAACATGAGAATCAAGGAGGTGAGGAGTGTGGTTACCCTATATGCGTAGAGCTTCTCGAGGGCTTCGATTTGACTGGTAGAATGCGCGAAACGGCCAAAGGAAACTCAAGATACAAGCATTTCTTTCTCCTCCATTTTCATTCTCCTTTCTACTCGGGTTTTTCAATAAAAGATGATAAAGCATTCTTTGATTTGCTTGCTTTATTTTGGTTAAAGTGCTAAAATGAGTGGATGTTTGCTTTGAATTGATTATATAGCTGCAGGTGACTTGTAGAAGGGAATAGGAGACGTGGCTTCATGTAAACCAAGCATTCAAATCTTGATATAAGGCGACATAGGGTCCACATTGATTAAAAGGCGACATATCCTAGTATAAGAGGTGACAAGCCTTGTTTTTGCCTTAGAAACATTTTTGGAATGTTCAAGAGTCGACACAAGTATTTGTTTTGCCTTAGAAATATTTTCATGAGATATAAGAGGCGACAAGAGCATTGCAGGAGGCTGCTTGAGTTTGTAGAGCTGTAAGGCACGACATGAGTCACTAGCATGACACCTGAACCCTGCTATACTTCCAAAGCGTGGCATGAAGCTTTGTTTATATGTAAGAGGCGACCTATAACATACAAAAGGCGACAGGGATTACCACAGCAGCCTGTAGGACGCGACACCCATATTCTTGACTTAGTTTCTGCAGGGAAGATTACAAGAGGCGATATCGGCTGTTGGTAAGAGGCGACAGCAGTCGCTACAAGATGCGACAGGCAGCTGTTTGTATCACCAAGGCGCGACAGGAGCATCTAGCGGGCTACAAAACGCGACACAGGTTATTTCCCTCGACTGCTTCTACGAAAAAGACATAATGGACTCTTTTGCAGGCCTGGGAACTCTTTGTTAATCAAGAACACAACCCTGGGTTCATCTGATGTATGGCTATATTGCTTGAATATACATACACTTACGTGTGCATGTAGATTAAAACATTTAGGGTTTTAATTTATAAAGTTTAAATAAGTTAATTAAATAAACTTATCATTAACTTATTAAATAAACTAAGTTAGAATTATATAATAAACTTATTTAAAGTTTATAATATAATTCAATTTAATTTTATAAAATAATTTATTAAAAGTTTATAAAATTAAATTATTTTAGGTTTTATACAATAAACTTATTCTTATTTATAAAATAAACTTGTTCAAAGTTTATTAAATAAACAAAGCAAAGTTTATAAATAACCCGTACTTTATAAACAAACTAAAAACCTTAAAAGACATCGTGTGCCTTGGTCAAATTGCAGTTAGGTACCCTGGACTTTTCTTCATTTCTACTTAAGCCACTGAACTTCTAAGAACTGCATTTTCAGGAACAATCTTATAAAATATTTTCACTCTTACCCTTCCTTGGTTACAGCTCTTCTCTTAACAAGTTTTCTGAACAATAATATTTAGTTTCCCTTCACGGATCACTGACGCCTAGTGCAAATTGTCTGGTTCACAGACGACTAGTTTCGCTCTCAAGCCTTCATATTATTAACAATCAATTCCTTGTTAAGTTTGCTATCATATCTGATCAACTTCACTAAAATCTTTTAGGTCTTCACACTAACTCCGAGAACTGTTTCAAATGCCTTCAACCTTATTTCTCCGTTGCTTGAACATATTAATGAACTTCATACGGACTTCTGTTGACGGCTTCTTTACTGCAGTTCACAGAACCATATGTATATACTTAATCTTCAATCTGTTCTTATT
The DNA here is from genome assembly GCA_003724115.2 of Anethum foeniculum. Classification (NCBI taxonomy): domain Eukaryota; kingdom Viridiplantae; phylum Streptophyta; class Magnoliopsida; order Apiales; family Apiaceae; genus Anethum; species Anethum foeniculum. The sequence continues at coordinate 13,831 of PHNY01284390.1, read as the reverse complement.
TCAGTGGAACATAGTATTATTTCCAAGTCCTTGTTCTATGTTGAGTTATCCAAACCAGCATTGTTGAGATAATAAATACTGCTTTAATCTTGCTCAACACAGAAGAAAGTTAAAAATAACTAGATGAAATTCTCATATAAATAGTTTCTTTAAGATCACCGTGTAGGAAAGCATTTGTGATACCTAATTGAGATATAAACCATCCTTGAGCAGGAGCAATGATAATAAACAGTCTAACGGTTGTCATTTTTGCTACAAGCACAAAGCTCTTAAAGTAATCTTAATCAAATGTTTGATTGAATCCCTAGCTACTAACCTTGCTTTGTATCGCTCAACAGTACCATTTGGATTGTACTTGACTTTAAATAGCCATTTACAATCAACTATATGAGTATTATCTGGCTTAGGAACTAACTCCTAAGTATGATTTTTTTCAAGAGCATCTAGTTTTAACTTCATGGCAGCAAGCCATTTAGGATCTCCAGAGGCTTGTTTAAATGTGTATGGAGTAGGTACCATATATGTTGCACAAAGATACTTAGTATGTGTATGAGCAAAACATGATATGATAGATAATTCTATATAGGATAAGCACGAGATGATAAATATGTACCTGAGACAGCACATGTAGATGAAGAAGAGTAAGACTGGTTGGAGAGTACAGGGACACTTGTATAATCTTTATATTTAGAAGAAAGTGTTCTAGTTCTGAATTTATAATTGTGGCATATTTAAGTAAATGTAAGTGTGGGGTTATATGATGTGTAGCTCCAGAGTCATATATCCAAGTATAATGTGATAACTGAAACTTACTATAACCAGAAAATATAACTGAACTACTAAAATAGGTACCTGTAGCCTGATTTGCATCATTAGTAACTAAATTAGTAAGCCAGGGAGCATAAGTTGTTGTTTGAGATGGTAATTTTGCTTGTAGCATTGAAATCAATTGTCGACACTGACTTTTAGATATATTATCATTAGAATAAACATTATCAGCAGAAACTTGAGATACATAGACACATTAGCAACCTGTGCTGTTTTTGGCTTAGTTTGAACTTTAGGTTTTGACTGACCATACAATCGATGCCACTCAGGATAATCGTGCAATGCAAAGCACTTTTCTCTAGTATGTCTTGTGAGTTTACAGTAATCACAAAGAACTGAAGTATCTGCTACCTTTCGCTCATCCTTTTTCACAAATTTAGATTTATTTCCAAACTTCACATTCAAAGTAGCATTATCACGAAAAAACGCAGTATGATTAACACTTTGTCACTGATTTTGTTCTTGAAGAAGCATTGCGTAAGCATGACTCAAATCAGGAAGTGGACTCATCAACAAGATCTAACCTCGAGTACTAGTAAACTGCTCATTTAGTCTGATAAGAAACTAACTAAGTTTTATCATCTGCTCATACCGAGTTAATTTCTATTTGTGTTGACAAGTACAGGTAGGAATTGAACAAGTACAACGCGATATAGGAGCAAGACTATCTAATTCATCCATTAAACCTCGAAATTGAGTGAAATATACAATAACGGATTATATATGCCTACCCCCATACGCCTATAGATTTTAACTTAAGGCTTCACCTTCAATTAAAGGCTCCTCGCCGAAGGTGTACCTACATACCACAAAAGATGAAGGCATCGCCTACAGACTGGGTAGACCCCTCTTTGTTTGCCCTTATTCACCCACCTAATTACATGTCCAATACATCTGCTTAATCATATCAAAAAAATCCTTCTTGCATCCACGTGTCTACTTAGCCTCGGTGAATCACTAGGAAGCACAGACTCTTCATTTTGGCTGTCGTGCAAGTCCGACTCGCCCGGCTTGGCGACTCGGCACCGACTCGGCTGAGTGCGTATCGGACTCGCCAGGTTGAGAGCCAGCAATAAAACGGCACTGGACTCGCCACCGACTCGGGGGCGACTCGTCTCTAACTCGGCCCAAGTATAAAAAACGCAACCCAACTAGAAAAAACCCAACCCATTATCTATTAAACCCAGTTTTTAAGACAGCCACAGTATATACACACTTCTTTTATATACACATACAAACTGAAAACCCTATATATACATACTCCACTTGAACCAAAAATGGAGTCTTTTCTTTTTACATAAGATGAAAATAATGTTAACTGGGCTTTTATAAATTTTCAACTTATTTTGAAAAATTAAACTTTCATTACTTATTATGACCTTTTGATTCATAATTGAAAATGTTAAGCATTTTACATATACAAATCTTATCATATATGTGTGTGTGTATATATATATATATATATATATATATATATATTACTAAATTTGCCGAGTCCCATATCCAAGACTCTTTTATGATTTGGCAAATCCCCATGTCCCTGTACCATGTCCTGTGTCTACGTATCCGAGTCGGTGCTTCCTAGGTGAATCATCACCCTAAAATAAAGAGGTTAGGTGGCAAGGGGGAGGGGGGAATAAAGGAGAAAAAAAAAAAAGGAGGTAGGGTTTAATCGGAAAAATAACCATCATGTCTCATATTTTTCAGCTTAAATTTGTCTCTCTGATGGTATTATTACTTAGCGTACGGTACTATTAATGTTCATTGGTTCTTTTTCCTGGTTAGCGTAAAGTCTGTTGTAAATTTATCATGCAATTGATTCTCATGGAAGTTATCATGTTTTGTCAAAATTCTGCATCTCATTTCGTTGTTTTTTCAAATTATCCATTTCATTTGTTCAGACGTTTCTTATTGCGGAATGCGATATTATGCTTTTGAAGGTGCCGGTCTTTATTTCTTAGTTTGCAGAAGCTGTCATGTACTGCAGTTACGGTCTTATTATTTAGTTTTTGTTGACTTCTTTTTCTAGTTCAATCTTCGATAAATAATTTTCCACGCTATACAATAATCTCTGATCGATTAGATCTGGTTTGGACATCGAATTAACAGATGCTTGGGTCTTAGACTCTTAGGCGCTTAGCCCTACCCGCTTTATAGGATCTTGCAACCGAACTCAATCTTAACTTTGGCTGTCGTCGTTGGACTATTGCTTACCAAGAACGGCATTTACTTTGTTTAAAGGAAAATGAGAGGAAAGTGGATAGTTGAAAAACACGCAATACCATGTTTTCCCCGCAGAAGCAGCATAAACTAGACTATGAATTTGTAGGCCCTCAGAATGAATTGGTCTATCCTCTGTACTCTACGGGAATGATAAGTGACAAAGTTTTTTCAACATAGTGATGCTAATCTACTAATCAGCGTTCCATTATTGTCTTTAGATTCGCCCGGTCACCTTAAAATACTGCTCTGCCTTCGCTAAAGTCAAATATGACTACTCCCTTTTGATTAATTAACTTTTGCTGTTTGTCAAATTCTGAATACCATTCGCATTCTTTGTTTTCATGTTCTTCAAAGTCAAAAACGGTTCACTAATTCAATATCATAACCATTTTTTAAGTTCATAGACAATTTCAAATCCCGGACTTGTTAACAAGAAAATGCTATGCTGGTGAAAGTAGTTAGACTGTAAATTTAGTTTGAAATGATGATTTACAATAACAAATTTCTCTAGGAGTATATATGAACACTACAGATTACAAATTTGATTCTTCCCGGTGCAATATACATTGATTACCGAGTAATAACGATACAAAGAATTGCGACAATCATTTGCTAAAGAAACTAATTATACAGGATTGTATTCTATCTGAAGATTATATCACTAGCAATGCCAGATGCTAAAACTTAAGAACTCTGTCTGTGATATTCTTTGTCCTGTAAATCTACATCCATTGACTCCTTTCTGCTACTCTTCGATCGAAACAGTCCGTACAACTTCCTGAATTCTCTAACTGTATGAACACTTTCACTGTACAATCCAGCTGATTCCCCGGAATCTTCCATTCCAACAACTCGAGCTGATGCACTTCTTGGAATTTTGTTGACTACTCTCGTAGCCATGTTACTTTGCATTGCTGTGATCACTGATTTAAGAGCTCGAGTTGGCGAGCTACGATTGGAGATCATGATCTCGCCAATCTCAGCTGGACTTAGACTCGCACCGCTTTGAAAAATCTCTTCAACCTGAGGGAATAGTTTGTGCTCCTTAAGGCCTAAATGACTGTTAGCTAGATTTTTAAAAGCAGAGAAATCGCAAAGCGGAAACTGTATATGAACATCTATTCTTCCAGGCCTTAAAACCGCAGGATCAACTTGATCTTTCCCATTCATCGTAAACACCATCACACGTTCTTCGCCACAGCTAGAGAAAAATCCGTCCATGAAATTCAGAATTCCAGATAAGGTCACAGCCGTAGATTTTTCAACTAAGAAACGGTCAAGATCTTCGATTACAATCATTGACTTGTTCGTGGTTTGCAACAGAAGCATCTTCAGATCAGAATCATCTGTGACTTTACGCAAATCAATATCGTAAATATCGTAGTTCAGAAACTTCGCCATTCCTGCAATGAAGCTCGATTTTCCAGTACCAGAAGGTCCACAGAGAAGATAACTCCGCTTCCAAACTCGTCCGAGGCGTTGATAGTACTGCTTTGACTTTAGAAATGATTCGAGATCTGATTTCACCTTGTTCTTTAGATCCGCATCAATAACAGTTGTCTCAATCGTTGACGGATGAGTAAATGGAACAGATATCCAACGTCCATTCTTATCAGGTTGAGTCTCTGCATTTATGTATAATTTCACCTCTTTCCTTCGCTGCTCAATTTCATCAAAAACTGTATGAATATGTTGAATATATGGACGGAGAATTCTTCGTTTATCCCGTCGTCGAATCTTCAAAACAAGAGTTTTAGAGCCTGTTTTAGACTTCTCATTAGTCCAGTAGACTCGCGCGCTGAGGAAAGTATCGGTTACAACTTGATCAGAATCGAGAACGATAGTAATATCGTTGGATTTGTTCCCTGTGAAAAGATTGGCGTAATTCGAATCTTCAACCGAAGATAAGGAGTTGAGGTACGTAACAACTTTTGTGTAGAGTTGATTCTCTTGCATATGATCATTGAATTTCGGAATTTTGTAGAACTGGTAAACATGACAACTATCTTCTAATAATCTCCACCATTTTTTCGCAATGAATAATAGAGATGTTTTCGATACAAGCCGCAGAAGGAAATACACACCAAAAATCACAACAGGAGACGTAAGAAATAAACTCAACAACACCATACTTGATGTAAAATATCTATCGAGCGGGATATACCGAATACGTTCTCGTTCAGTTTAAAACTGATTACGGAGATTGCAGATGGAGGACTGGAGGAGTATGATGAAAAGGTGTTTAGAAATGTATGAATATATATATATATATATATTGAAGGTGTTTTGTTGGGGAAATTGAAGACGGCTAGAGCCGGCAGGCTATGAAGGAATGAATAAAATTAAAAGGGAAATAGGTCAAAGATGAAGAGTGCTGAGTGCGTGTGGAATGAAATATAGGAATAACAATAGAGGGGATAAAAGTGCGGAAGTGTATGGGATTAGTTGTGAATATATGACTATTGACTATGGCTATATAGTCTAGAGTGTCCCATTGGTTACTTCTTTATATTGTGATTCTTGATTTTAATTTTTAGATCACGTTAGCGTATTTGTATAAAATTACTTGTTCTAGATAATGCCTGGCTCCCACTGTTTTGAATTTTCTGATGTCATCACGTTTATTATATGCTGTTAAAATACCCACTAAACAGGGGATTAATTATACTAATTTAGTAATCAACCCAACTGATTAATTTGTTAATGTGCTATTACAGTATTAGTTAGGGCATCCAAGAGTTGAGCACTGGGCAGCTAAATATCACCTCATATAATATCAATCATGATTAGAAAAATGATCAGTTAAAAGCTGGAGATTGAGCGGCTATGTCAATATTTTTGTTGCTTATACTGCTGTCTTTGGCAGTTTGGCCGAATGATACAATCTCACTCACCAGTTAGATATGGGGTGTTCAATTTTTAACTCAAAACTGCAAGTATATACTATTATACATAATGAAATTCGAACAAACTTGTGGCATCTTTCTTTATAAAATGAAAGGGAAATGTTAAAATTTCCGAAAACGTTATTAAAACAATTTCCTGACTTGTTATTGTGATATTGGCTAAACTCTCATAAATGAAATAGGCTAATCTATGCATTAGTACGAATCTCACGTATAAAATGACGCATGAATCTCACGTTATAAAATAACACATGTTATTTATAGAAATTTTTGGAAACGTGATATATAGCACTGCTCCAAATCAAATTGTTAAAATTTATTCTACTGATGTGCTTCTAAATCAAAATTTTATTCTTTGAAGACCTATAAATATAAAAAAAAAAAAAAATTACATATATTGAATATTATCAAAGCATCATTTTATACCCAATATCTTGAATTCGAGGAGCCCGTATAAGTAATCAATTCTTTGCTTTAAAGATTATATTAGTAATGTGCACGTTTTTGTCAGCTAATAATAGGCCAATTGGGTACGGAGTCCGATATGTATCATCTTGGTGGATGATTGTGCAGAGTAAGAATATTTCATAGCAGATGCCCACATGGACATGCACTATTTCTATTTGTGTCATGATACACTACTGGTAATATTTTACTCCAATAAACTATGCAGTTTGCAGGCACTACACTCCTGCTTAGATTTGTCTTCTCGGAATGCCAAACAAATGCTCTAGCGTATATAATATAGACAGTTGAACATATCAAATAAGCTTTAAACTTCAATCGCAAATACCCAAATTTCAAAATATCAGCGTGACACAAAGCTTAGATAGAAGCATTTGTCAATTTTTCCGTTTGTTTCAGAGATCAACTTCTACTGATATTCTAGTTTAGCATTAGAACCAACAGAGTTGCACTTGCACTGATGCTCAAGTTTTCCAACCAACTTGGAAAACTGCAGGTTGGTCGGCTTCGTTTACTGAAGTTAGTTGGGTTTGTCTGACCCAAAAAGAAAAAGATCTTTAATTAACATGCAAAAAAATAACAAGTTGGTTGTATTATTTCAAGATAATAACTCTAAAACAAAGAATTTTTGGGAAGCAACAGCATTACTCTGGCAGTTGGATTTGTGGAATCACAGGTAAGAGTACAGGGTGTAGAGATCAAACTTGACTTTAGAACAATAATACTAAGTAACAAGAGACATGCAAAAGCCTTCGAAAGCATTTCCGAAATAATTTCTGAATATTGAGTTGTCATTTCGTTTATGGCTAATCTTCCATAAATGAAATGGGTGCTGTAAATATGAATATAACACTTTTATTTGAGAAGATTTTTGAGACACTTTTTGATGTTAAAAATAATACTAGTAGTATATGATTGCAATCATTCCGTCATATAGTAAATAATTGATAACACCCAGACCCACAACCGAAAACTGCTGTTCAATAGTACTACTGTATATATTTACAGTACTGTCTAACATGGCGCGGGCGATGCGTGTGTACGAGATTTGACAACTTCTATACAGCCAGGCAGGCAGGCAGCAAATACAATCTGTGATGGACACAAGAAACATAAGCCTCACTTGAAGCCTTGGACCTAATTTTCTGATACATACTCCCTTTGTCCCTCTGAATTGTATACATAATTTTTTTAAAATTTGACACGCATTTTAAGATGAATATAAAGTATACTTCCGTAATTTATTTTTAAAATTTTTGTTTTCTGAATTAAACTTCAAGTGTTATACTTTTATTTAGAAAAAGAAAAAATTTAAAATTATTTATGTACCTATGTTATAAATGAGCGTTAAAATGCGTGCCGAGCCCCCGTCCCCCAATGTATACTACTCAGGGCGACGGAGGGAGTATATATTTAATCCAACTCCCAAAATAATGAAGTCCATAAGTGTCTCGTACTAGCTAGGGGTGTACAGACGAACCGCTCAACCGCATTAACCGCTTGCACCGCTTGCACCGCTCGCAACCGAACCGCGTTTTGCGGATAATCTGGGTTGGTTGCGGATGAAAATTTTAGTAATCGCTTATTTGCGATTTGGATGCGGTTTTATATTTTAGAAAATCGCAACCGCAATCGCAAACCGCCAAATATATATTTATAATAAAATATATTTTATAGTATATAAACTATTAAGTAAACACATTTATTTTGTTAAATTTTATGTTATTTAATATTATAAGATTAATAAATTAACACTACTTGTGTAGTTGTGTTATTACTTAAACTTAATCCATTACTTTAAGTCTCAATGTTTTTACCAAACATCTCAAGTCTTAAACTCTCGTTGCGCTTCATAACATTATTTTTTATTAGCAGTGTTAGGAACAACAAGATAGCCAAATACCGGAGTTTGAAAGAGTCCTGCAATTTATATTAATTTTTACTCATTAACCGGACACTTTGTATTTTTTATTTTTGAATATTGACTTATCAAGCAACTGGGACTTAAATTTATTAATATTTTATTTTTTTTTGTGATTCCTAATATTTTATATTAAGTGGTTGAACCACAAACCGAACCGCAATAACCGCAAATTCGCAACCGCAATTGATGCGGTTAATCGCAACCGCAAATGCGGTTGCGGATGAAAATTTTCTAAAATCACTCTTCGCGGTTTAGTTCGACTTTTATCCCAAAATCGATCCGATCCGAACCGCGTACACCCCTAGTAGTAGCATTCAACTCCAACCCAATATAGGCAAAACATAACAATTTGAGATTAATTTCATGTCCAGTTGTCAAGAAAAATGACAACAATTCACATATATATTTACCCTGTACGTAGTTAGCTTAGTACTCTGTTCCCAACTTGCCTGTCTAATGTGTACCTCCATGACTCCGTAAGGCTCCTCCGTCCAACATTCACCTACTGTGCCCTCATCTAATAAATACTCAAACTCGAATTTCATCCTCGAGCAAAAACTATGGTAAAAAACAACTTTATAATAATCCCCATCTCAAAACTTGGAACATTTTTTGTATTAAAAGTTCTAATTATAAGTATGTTTAACTAAACTCATGTCTAGCAAGGACCTTAGCCCAACACTTTTTGTGTCAACTGTATAAGGCTAGTTACAGGGCAGGGGGCTAAGTTCTCTTCTACTATGTTTTTGGCCCACATAGCCCATAAGGCTTTGGAAATCTGTTTCATAATGATGATTGAGGTATGAATTGGAACAATCAAGATTAGCTGTAAACCACAAAACTCAAATGCGGAAAGTACACATGGACCACAAAGGTAAAAATTCCAGTGACATGAGAATCAGTAGTTGAAACCAATCTCAATCATTTGACCATATGATTCTGTATAAAGTGAAACCTTTTCATTGAAACTGCTCCATCCACTCAAGTGGAACACTGTGCCCATTTATCAACGAAAGAATCCACCATAAGGGGAGTATTCAATTTGGGGGATTTTGATGAAATACAGAGCCCAGGTGGGAACACCAGTTACTGACTCAATTTTCAGTATTTGCTGGACTCTAGAAGAGCTGCGGTGTGTTAACGTAGGCGATTGACTTGCTGCAGGCTGCAGCTCCCCAAGTAGTGCAAATTTCATACTATCATAATACACAACAGTTCCTGTTTTTTCTAATTTACTGACCTTTGACAAATTTTTTACATATGATAACCAAACTTACTCTTTACTTCCGCATTAGAGATTTAGGGTTATGAACCTACAGTTCTACACATCTGCAGCACTTCTATAATCAACAGTCAACAGACCTGAATCAAAGGCAAATTTGTGTCCCTATGTGTGTGAGTGGCACAAGTGATCAAACACCTAGAACCAGCACAGGCAAGAAGTTCGACATCCAATCATCTAGTTCAAAATAAGGTGGACTACAAACACTTCAAATTCCCAATTATTGTTTGTGAACAAGTATAAGCAAAGACTACCCAGAAGAATCTACAGCAAATACAATTAATTAACTACCAAGTTAGGCAGAGTGAGTAGAGAGAATATTCCCACTGGAAATCAATCATCATTCGTCAAGCACAAAGCAAACACTATAAATGAAATGAAAAGAATAGATTACCAAAAATCACAATTACATATCAAACCATGGACAAGTGATAATGAGTAGTGGAAATAAGGGGAGCTAGCCTAGGTTTCAGCCCTGGCAAAGTTCAAAAATCAGTAGAATGTTTTTCTTACGGATTTTAGAACATAGCAAATTTTTAGAGCCTCAGTGGAGAAGTGAAGAAAAATAAGGTATAGACTGGTGTATACTAGTTTATGTTTTCGCAACTCAAGGGTCCTTTTTGTTCTAGGTCTGCCACCAGTAATAACATGCTTAAGCATCTACAACAAGACTTTCTTAATCCTAACATAACTGTAGCTAGCATTCTAAATAGAGGGGATGCACAAGGCAAATAACTAGTTAAATATATTGCCTCCAGTTCACTCCAATGAAGTTCCATACATTAATAACAAGATAAAAGTGGAACACCAGCAATCACTATCACTTCTAAGCATTAAACCTTAACATCAAGAGTGGTAACATGCTTAAATAAATTGTGCTGTGTCCAGTTCACTCCAATGAAGTTTCCGTTCATAAGTAACAAGATAAAACTGGAACACAAGCAATCACTATCACCGCTAAGCATGCCATACCACAAAATACAAAAACTTCATTAAACGCAAGATAAGTTAGCCAGCATTACATAACATAAAAATGCAGAGCATAAGGCAACTTAACTAAACTGTGTTCAAAACTTCATTTTACCCAAATTCTATGCTATTGTATTAGCTACAAGAACTTTAGTCTATTCGAAAGAAAAAGAAAAATAATAACATAAACTCGAAAAAGTTTTGATTTTACCCAACATCTCCTTTGCAATTACCAAAAACATAAAACTACAAACACGCTTAAATTCCGATGTTTCCCTAAATTCAATCGAGAAAACCTGTCTGCTGAAACACAGCATTTCGAACACGCCTCAAGTCTCTCCCTTTTAGTGTCCTTCCAGCACCTTCAAACACCGAAAACGTGACATGAGACCTGGCCACAATCTCGTGCGGTGGAATCATTTCTCCCTCCTCTTCCTCATCCTCCTCAATCTCATCAAAATTTTTAGACCTCATTTCCTTCTTAGGCCACACCGGCACATTCATCGGAGCAGATTGATGGAACTTCACACCACTCGTCCCCTCGGGTCGATTCAAGATCGTTTTGGCAGCTGTAACAGACGGATTGAGAGCTGATTTGCGTCGGACAAGAGGGTGGTGATCGTCAGATAACGCGGCGGAGAGGCCTTGAAAAGAGGAGAGATGGGAGTTCTGACGGGGGAGAGGAGTGGGTGGAGAGCTAGACACAGAGTGTGTGTCTATAGATGTGTCTGAAGATGGTGAGAAAACTAAGTCACTTTCTTGAAATTCCAAAGAGTTGGAAGAAGGGGTGGCTGGGATTGGGGTGGGGAAGCCGAGGAAGCGGTGGGTGGGGTTTTTGTGGTGGTTGGGAAGGGTGGTCATCGGCGGTGAAGGGTGTGTCGGAATGAAGATGAGGAAGGGGAAGAGGTTGTTTGTGTTTTGTTTGGAAGTAGTTAAGAGTTGTGTGTTTTCATTTGTTTTGTGTTGGAAAGTTTGATATTGACAGTAGAGTTTCGTGATTGAGGTGAATATGGCTAAAAAAGAAAAAAGAGTAAAAAGAAGTGGAACATTTCTTCAGCTAAAACGAGGAAAACTAAAATTATGATGATAATTCAGATCGGGAAAAATACCAAGTTAATTACTCATTTATTCAAGTGTATTATTAAGTAAGTTATTATTTTCTAATTTGAATCAATTTTATTATTAATTTATAAATTAATATTAATATAGTTATTAAAAAATAAATTTTGTATTAATTTAGTTACTAATAAATTATATTTTATTCAAATTTTCAAATTCATGGTCAAACTGAAAAGTTATAACCACAGTAAACACTTGGTAGTTATGACATTGTGAACTATCATTTGTTTTGCTATAGATAAATAAATTCACTAGTTCGAGAAATACAAAATTAATAAAGAATTTGAAAAGTTCGAGTTCGAGCTCCGCTCGATTATTACCTAACCGAATTTGAATATTTTATGAGTCAAACTTGAAAAATTCACGAACGATTTGGCTCAAATTACGAGCCAAACTCGAAAAATTCACGAAAAATTTGACTCATTTACATCTTTATAATTAATTAATACAGACCTAAACTATTTTATTATTTTTTTTGTCCATATTGACCTAAACTAATTTAGGTTTGTTTGTTAGATGGGAAAGGCACTACTAGCCATGGAAAGTGAGGGCTATACTGAGTGCAGACAATTCCAAAGGGCCACCCACTCAGACTTCGGCGGCCCCAAATTTAACATTTAGTGCATGTTTGGGCACCATTAATTTCCGCTTAAATGAATATAAAAGTGCTTTGAGCTTTCTGGTAATCGTTTGA
>PHNY01284379.1:0-15286 GCA_003724115.2 Anethum foeniculum | reverse complement strand
ATAATATGGACAATTATATTTAATTAAATATAATAATATTATAATTATTAGTAACCAACCAATTACCTTTTTAAACTAAAATGCACTATCAATTTATTTAAAATTAAATTAAAAAGTCATACAATATTGAAAAAAAAGCTTGTGCATCGCACGGGTTCTAAGCTAGTAAAAATAAATTACAGAACACAAAGAATTAAATTACCGAACCTATTAAATTATATAACAAAACTCAAAAATATTTAAATAAAAAATAGTTACATGACACATAATAAATTAAAAACACATAAAATAAAATATTAAATAAATATACGATAAAAATTATAAAATCTCTGAAACTAAAATACAAAACATGAAATTGTAATATTTATTACTAATTACAGAAGCAAATCATGAAAAATTACAGAACTCATAAAAAACATTTCTAAAAATATACAAAAGACAAAAAATAAAAGGAACATAAAAAAATATCATAGAAATTAAAAATTAAATGATATTGAATTCATAAAATAAAAATAAGTGAACATAAAAGATATAGTACCTAATAAATTTTAAAGAACACAGAACATCGCATCACGATACATAGCACATACGAAAATATTTCCAAAATATACGAAACACAGAACAACAAGAGTAAAAGGAACGTAAAACATACAGAACATATGAAACAAAATTTGAAGATCATACAATTCATAGAAAAACTTAGAAATATATAACACGGGCAACGGGGTTGAGAGTAACTCAAGTGGTAAAGCTATTCTTTGTCGTCCCAAGATCTTGGGTTTGATTTTCACCTATATCGAATATTTATGTTAAACAGATACTAATGAGTATCCTTAGACTATATAAAAAAAAACACGGGGAATGTATAAGAAAATATTTAAAAAATACAGGATACAATATTAAAATCAGGAAATATAAAAATTAGATCACATGTATAGATGTAAAGGTATATTTTTGGAGTAACCGTTCTACATATTAGTAATGGGTTTTATATCAAAGGTGTCACTCGTCCTGCCCAAAAATCTCACCTAGACCACCCATTGAAAAATCATATCATTTAAACCACTGAACTGAGTATATATATCATTCTGTTTGATGATGTGATGGTAATTGACGGAAAATGTTAAGTTTTTAACTTTCTGTCCCAATTGAAAGTTAATGTGTTCACTCACGTTGCTTCCGGCATGCATCCGACAGGAAAAAAAAAAGATGAATTAAAAAGGTTAAGCGAACCAACCTAATAAAAACGTGCAAGTAGAATAAAAGGCCCTAATTAAACTATTCATTCAGGATTAAAAAAGTTGGGAGGTCATAAATTTGACCCCTCACGTTTGAGTTGGGACGAAATGTTTAAAAACTTAACATTCTCCGTTAATTACCATAATGTCATCAAACGGAATGATATATATACCCCTGATATGATTTTTTAATGGGTGGTCTAGGTGAAATTTTTGGTTAAAACGAGTGGCCCATTTGATATAAAACCCTATTAGTAATTAGGTGTAATCATTTTACATTGATTAGTCTTGCAATTTGGTTCTGGAGCACGTCATTCATGTCTTGCAAATCTAGTTACTCCAGATTAGACAACTTATATAGCGAAGATAGATAAAACACGAGCGGTTATATAACCATTATTTTCTATCATCATCTTCTTTAATCATTACCATAATGTTCGGTGATATACACCATGGGTCATTCAATGATGGTTAAAATTTAAAAATAATCGGTTGCACGAGATCACGAAAGGAGAGACTTTTAAGCGCTAATAGGTTTTTGATCGTATTCGTGAGAGGGGTTTTAAGTGTTCACAAATATTCAAACTATTACAATTATTAGGCAACATCAATGAGAATCATGAATAATGGTGAAAGCATGCAAACAACATTGTGAAATAAAGAACTATGAAGGATGGCACATGTGATAACGGTTTCAACGGTAAATTGGTTGGAAGATAAGGGCTTAACTCATATGAAAACGAAGATTTTTACGGTATAGGTAAGTCCCATGTGAAGAAAACCATGGGCCAAGGTACTGTCTCTCGCTTACTTTACAAATTATATGATCAAATTCATGTTAACTAAGTTTTTACGTAATTTTATGTGTTATTATGAATCATTTTTTACCCACATTTACGTGCACACACAAGCCGGGGGTTTTTGTGAAAACAGTCTCTTCATTCTTGTGAATGGGGGTAAGGCTGCGTACATCATACCCTCCCCAGACACTGTTTTATGCGGTATTTACTGGGTACGTTTGGTTGGTTGGTTGGTTTAGGTGTAATCATTTTACGTGTTACTCCCTTTGTCCCATCAGGTTCTTTACGTTGGGAACCGTGCCCTCGACACGCATTTTAAGGCTCTTATAAAATATAGTTCCATAATTTATTTTTAAAATTTTCTTTTTCTGAATAAAAATTAAACTATTATATTTTTATACAGAAAAAAAAATTCTAAAAAAATTTATAGAACTATACTTTTTATAAGTCTTAAAATGCGTGTGACGAAGGGAGTAGTAATTAGAATTATAGATGTCTATCTAATCTGTATAGCCCATCTATTATTTAAAGGTCACGATCTTAATTACTCAACTACCACTGAATCTGCCCCTGTATACATCGATGATGATACATTGATACTCCCTGCATCTCATATTATGTGTCCTATTTTGACTATTAAGTAGTCAAATTGACTCAATTTTGACAGATAATTAAGATAAATTTATGTATTATTATAAGAATTTGAAAAATACATTTTAATGAGAATTATATATATTTTCTAATGATTATAAGTTTTAAATGTTATTTAATTATGTATTAGCGGTAATATGCGGTCAAAATTTAAATAATTTAACCATTAACTAGTCAATACAAGACACATAATATGAAATGGAGATATGAAATGGAGGGAGTATAACTAAAGACGTTCATGGTGTAATTTAAATGGAAGGTAAATACAATAATAAGTTCAAGTTGCATAGTGACTACATAATAATAAGGTAAATAGAATAATAAGTTCAAGTTGCAAAGTGACTACATAATAATGTCTAATACTAAATGTAACGTGTCCGAGCAAACAAAAACATGATCAAGCAAAGTCATCTTATTCATATCCATCTCCTTTCATTGGTTGATTCTGGCGAGGTAATTCTGTCATGGTTATCATGACGCATCCGATTGCCTTAAAGAAGACTAGTCATCTTGCCAGTATACTTCCACCAAGTACAAAGATAACTTAATTCCGAAAAAGCCTCCTTTTCCATACTGCCAGCATAAAAGGGGAAGTCCATTTCCTCATCCTCAAAAGAAAGCATCAGTGATTTTCTGACAACTTGTCCATCTTGATCAAAGGCAAGCATAGAAGATCTTCGACGCCATTCGCCAAACTCGCCACACCAACAGCCACACCAAAAAGCAGAAACAACTGGTACCGACAAAAGGTGACAATGACAACAAAACACACTAAGATCAACGGGTAAAAGTTCGGCAGCAGGTGATACAAACCATGATTGGACATCTTTAATATGCTCAATGTATTGGGATTTCTTTTTGTTGTTCGTGATGTATATTACTTCGAACTCAGCACTTGTGCCCTTCATGTTAAGGTACCTTTCTTTTAACATATTTAGGAACTTTTTTGCATATACTTTTTTACAATCATTGGCCTCTACTTCATTACCCTCAAAGAAGAGTATGATTCTCTTTCCAACAAGTTGAGAAAACCAAACCTACAACAGTGGATTATTAAGTAAATTAGTAGAGAAAAAAATTTGAATACCATGAATCTATACAGTACATTGAGTTTTAAAAACCATGAATCATACAGACATTCTACTTTGATAATCAATATGGCCTAATCGTATTAAGCTTAATCTTAAATAATAACAGAACATGGACTTCAAATGAACCTATACAAAAAACTTGAACTCTGTTATGCTATGCCTATTAAAAACTCCATAATTTAAGGAAGACGAGAGAAAACACATATATGCAATAAATTCAAAGAGAAACTCTTGGTTTCTTTCCTTTTGTACAATCAAAAACATGGTTTCTTTGAAAACATATTATACTTATTCATATCTATCTACATATAATGCCCAACATGCACAGACACTTGTGTGTGTTTGTCAAGAATTATACATACATGTATGTCTATGTTAATTACCCTGATAACCAGATGAGGTATTTGATGTTTATGTTTATTGTAATGCAAACAGTGCTAGTCAAATCGATTTTCAGTATTTCTTAGGTAAAATATAGAATTTAGTAATATGAATGTAAAATGTCAAAAAAACTAACCTTGCTCCCATCTCTTCGTCTGAAAATAGTGTTCTGATCCCAGAGAATATCCAACGTCAGTTCCCTTACTTTTTCCGTGTCTGACTTGGCGACTCTGTGACGACTGAACGGGTATACTGAAGGCTTAAATTTGCTAATGAAGTCATCACCCTGACGTTCAATGAATTCCCCATGTGGCCCAATGATAACAAGTGTAGAAAGCTTCATATCATCTGGATCACCAAAAAAGCGCTTTAACCTCTCACATCTTGGGTCTCTGAAAGGGAGGGCCAACCAAGGCATAGTCTCAAATGTATTCCAAAATGATTCTTCACTCGTATTATCAATAGTTTCGCTCGTGCCATACAGATATACGAGCACAACCTCAAAACAAGATTTGTTTTGTGCCCACTCTTCGTATGCTCTCTTAATATTTGTTGTCATCCAGTTGGGAGTAGTACCCTCTTCATAAAAATATAATGCTACCACCTTTTCTCCTAAAGTATTGACAAGTACCTGGGAGTAATAAGTGAATTAATGTGAAGAAGAAATATAAAAAAGCAGGAATTATCAATAGTAAAATTATCAAATGTCCAATCCGTCCAAAATGTTTTATGTTCATACCTTATCCCCTTTGTTTGTGATGACATAATCATGTTTTGGGGAACCCAAGAGTGCTTCTAAAGAGGGCTTCTCAGCAGTTGCATCATCTTGAGCTTTTAGAAATTCTATCCTTCCATCACTGAAAGGATAACCCAGGCCTCCATACTTTTTGAATAATTGACAACTATTGTTTTGCATAACCATGCCAGATGAATCAATGACAACTGAGGTACTGCAACACCGCTGTCTGTCAATACCAAATCTACGTACCATACGTTCCCTAGATGTAATATCTGGGAATGGGATGGCAGTCCATGGCATGTGATAAAATATAGATTCAAAATTAGACTGGTTGTAACGCAAATCTTCTGCAGTCCCATAAGCGACCAAGACAACCTCAAAAACATTATCAGGCAGCAGATAAGTGTATGTGTCTATCAAGTATGATATGGACATCCTCGAATACATAAAATCATGGTGTAGCGGCAAAAAATACAGAACTAAAACCTTGCCTGCCAACTGCGACGCCTTCACCTACAAAAGTTAACAGAATAATTTATCTCTTAAAGAAATGATATTTTGGTTTGCGAGTCCAAATACTATACACACCATAGTCTCAGATGTCATAACAACAAATAGACACTTGGACCTGATATTACTCACAAATCTGCTTTGAAGTCTAAACCTAAAATTAACTACTATATATATATATATATATATAGCATAAAGAAAAGGATTTTGCTTTTATTATTCACACATCTTTTTTAAAGTCTAGCATTAACTGAACTACTACACACACACACACACATAAATAAAAGGATTTTGTTTCATCAAAGCGCAGTCCAAAAGCTATGGTTGGCCTATAGTTTCGGAGAGATACCAACCAAGTGTTAAGAGCAGGGACCAGCCATGAAAAATGAGAGAGAAATCACATATAAAAGAGAGAAAGATATGGCAAAATGCATATGATTCCATGATATTATTATACACACAGAAAATAATCTAGGTACATACATACAGAATAAGGCATAGCCTTATCCAGTAAACCTTAAACAATAGTACCCGTTACCTATGAACAAAATAACTTGAAATTATTCAAGACACTTAGTAACAGAAATATCATTTAAATCGACGACACGAACCAAAAAAATGGGTACATCGCATCAAGGTGACCCAACTTATAATGCAATTACACTTCTACTTCCGGTTTCACAATTTGTAGGGCCTACAACTATATAACTTCTATATTGGTTACAGTTTCGCAGATTAAAAGCAGACTATAATGATGCCAAAGTTAAAATAGAAAGATGCAATTGTTTAATTATGACAAGTATATTTATTTAACCAATGTAGCTTCGCGTGCACACTGTTATATTCCAGAACTAATATTTAACTGGAGATTTTGAAATATAGGCTAAATTTGGAAGTAGGGAGTAGGGACATGTGGATGCTTCCCTAACAATAGTTAGGCAATAGATGCGCTTGAAAGTTGAAACGAAGCAGATGGGAATTTTAGTAGAATTGTTTTACTTTCCCAAAGATACATATGAAAAGTTGTATGAAGTTTGTAGTATAAATTTTCATTCTGTTGTGAGTTAAATGAAGTTCACATCCCTTAGCTTTGTGTCATTTGAATTTAGATATTCAATTTTTCATTTCATTCACTAAGCATCCCTTAGCATAAGAACAGTGTACATCTCCAGACCAACTTTCTGTTTAAATGCCATTAATGGCATTAGATTCCAGGGGCAAAGTGGACTTTAACCATTTCATAAAGAAAATATTTTATATACATTATATATAGTATTTTATATCCCAGGCTGTTATTAAGATTCTATCATTTAAACTTTAATATTTTACTTTTTACATATTAATATTTATTTTTCTGATTTATGTTTATTTTAATATTTCACGATCATTTTTGTTCTATTAAATATTATGAGTGGGATATATTATCATCTCTTAATTTTTATTAATTGATTACTTATACCTTTTTTTACATACATATTACAAAAATACTAGAATATTAGAATTAAATGTTTTCAATTAGTTTATCTGAGTAACTATACTGGAATTTTCGGTTCTAGATTCTGTAGGTTTTTAAATAAGTAATTGCTCATAAAATAATTAGATGATGATAATGATATTTTTGTACATGTTCAATATATTTGGTTGTCACTTTTGTCCTTCAATCATCTAAATTATCTATGCAAAGTAACATAAATTATATCACGGGATTATCAACTAAGTTTTTAAGTTTAGAGATGCATAACTTCTTGTGAACTCGGGTCTCTCTTAAATAACTACATTCCAATTATTCTGAGGAATAACAAAAATACTTGGAATAAAAAGAAAAGGTTGATAGTTCATTCATATAATGCCTATAATAATGCGGTATGCGGTCCTATGGAGAATGATAGAACATATGAATTCAAATTTGTGTGTTATGCCCAGAGGCCCCAGACTTATCTAAAGCAGTTGATCGTAATCAGGAAGCTCTGAAGACAGAGTTTGATCTTGCTCTTGTCTTTTTAAAGGTAGTTTCGGAGGGGAATCTCGTCTAGAATCTAGGTCTATTGTAGGTATGAGTTCCTGCAGCTAAAGTAGCCGAAAAGAAGATTGATCAGCAGTACCAGAAGAAGATGTCTTACGTACCAGGAAGTGTTAGCGTGCGAAGCCGTCAATACATTAGCTGCTATTGAGGTAGTAAATAAGAAAGATATGTTGATCAACAGTGAGTAAGCCGCATTGAGATTGAGTGTTGGGAGGGCCTAGAAGGATGACAAGGGGTTGGAAGTGCAGACTCCATACGCAGCAGCTTTACTGGAGGTTCTACCTGAAAAGGTGGTGGATAAAGCTGATATTATGACTTTCTATAGCGAGGATTTCTTATAAAAAAAAATCTATTCATCCTTCAAAGATAAGAGTAATAAGATCCTGTACGAGATGGTTAAACGGATTGATTTAGTAGTCAATAAACAGTATAAGACAGTTAAGTCTATATACTTCCATAACTTATCACAAGTCGATGGAATAATTAATACTGCTTAAGCACTTAATCTGTTATCATCCATACTACAGAATTGAACCTCTAATTAGAAACCTTACGAGATCAAGTCCACAAGAAGATGCAACAAGAGGTGGATGAAAAGATGGTTGCTAAGAAAGGTGTTCTGTTATTATCCTACAAAGATTCGTTAAATCTACTTCCTGGAGAACTGGCTACCCTGGCACATAACCTGTGTCCGGATCTCGGGGTAAATATGTATCAAATCATGAGCAACTCAAAACTGTGGAAGATATCTCTTCTAGGGAAAAAGAATTGCTAGAGTATTTGAAGCAGCATGTGCTTCTACTTGGAGGAGTTGTGAAAAAAGCTCACGAGATCATCTTGAATCTCTATAATGTGAACATAAATACAGTCTTGACCATATCATCCCTAGCTTCGAAAATCTTTCTTTATTCAATACTACGATCCTTCGCCTTTTCCAAATCCACATCCTAAACGTGAATGAAGATATATTCATCAGGAAGGGCTACTACGGAGGCCATGTTGACGTCTATAAATTTTGTTTTAAACCAGAGTGGAAAACCAGTTTCGACAATACCTATTATTGCAGATATGAATATGGAATCTTTAGAATAAAGCATTCAATCATATCTAAAGGGGTAATAGAATGATATTTTTAAGTGTTCTGTTTCATAAGCTCAAAAGCTATTGTAGAAAATACTGACTATTAGGCCGCCACCCTGTGGCCTGAAATACTATCCTAACCCATATATGCATGGAGAGGGTGGAATGATCAACACGCTCTATACTTTCTAGGATAGGGGCATCCGTACAATTAGCCCTTGAAGAGGGTCCCCCTATATGGAAATGATTATTTTTTACCGGGAAGCCACCAACAAGTGATAGTACCAGCGTCCACACTCTATCGATGGTAGAACTAATGAAATAGTCTAGCTATAGAGATAGGCCTAACTTTTACTCAATATAAGGGGTAGTCTCTGGGCTATAGTAGATGGGACTGAAAGGTTGTATATCATAATTTAAATACAGCAAAGATGAGGGATGTGAACTGCATTTAACTCTTCTGTTGCAGAAAAGATTGTGCCCATCATCAACGCAGCATAAAAAAAGAGAGAGAAAAACTCATTCTAACAGTGTGTTTATCATGTGAATATAACATTTTTTGTTTCTTCCCAATCCCCAAGTCCAGTTCGTAGAATCAAATATTAAATCATTGATGCTCTATCACTCTATTGGAGAATTAAATACTGGAATTATTAGTATCGTATGAAGTAACATAAAATATTATCTATATCTATATAAACTATAGAAAGCAATCTCTGATACTTTCAAATATAAAGTATTACACAGGGGAAAAAGAATAAATACCGGGGAAATCAAAAAAAATCTTTGGAACAAATGCTTAAATTGGCCACTAAAGAAAAGGATCTAGTGTTGACAAAATATAAGTGTGTTAATCTGCTGGTATCTATATTCAATACAAAATGTCACTTTGGCATATCGAAATAAACTTGCAATCTTCCAATCTTAGTCAATACTAGAAGGCAAGTTTGCACAACAATTCTTTAAAGTATTGATACTTTAATTTGCGAGACAAAATATTACTAAAAAGAATGTTACATGTTACTGTCCTTATTCTTAAGAAGGTCATAACAACAAATTATAGCCACTTGGACTTGATTTCATCTACACATACTTTAGTTTTAATGTCTTAACTACTATCTATATATAATATATATTCAGTGGGCATAAAAAAAGGGTTTTGTTTTGCGCAGTCTAAAATAATATAGGTACATATGTAAGAATAAGTCATAGTCTTATCCAGTCAACCTTAAACAGCAGTACCAAGGAATAATTTGACATAATTGCGATTATACAAGACACTTGATAAAAGACATTTTAATCTTCGACACTTAAACCACACAAATGGATGCTTAGACATGGCGTTGACGTGACAACATATAATGCAATTATGCTTCTACTTCAGGTTTCAAAATTATACTTCCACTTCTTGGCCTACCATTGTATAAGCTCCATGCACACTGATATTACAGAATC
The DNA here is from genome assembly GCA_003724115.2 of Anethum foeniculum. Lineage (NCBI taxonomy): Eukaryota > Viridiplantae > Streptophyta > Magnoliopsida > Apiales > Apiaceae > Anethum > Anethum foeniculum. The sequence continues at coordinate 5,318 of PHNY01284379.1, read as the reverse complement.
AATTCTACATATATGCAAACTATGATACGCACAGACAGCTAAGCATACCAGGACGTCAATGTCGTCACTATGTCTGACAACATAATCCCTATATCAAGAATCGCTAGGAGGAAATATCATTTTAATCGACAACACGAACCAAAAAAATGGTTAATTGGACATGGCATCAGGTAACCCAACTTTGTCTGACTGCAGAGTCCCTATCACAAGAATTACTTGACAGAAATATCATTTTAATTGACGACACAATCTAATAAACTAATGGGTAATTGGACACGGATCACGATTTGTAAACACTCCTGGCCTATAACTATAGAAGTTCTTTATTGGTTATGATTTCACAGATTAAAAACAGGCTATTAAAAATTCAAGATTTAAAGAGAAGGATGTAATTGTTTGATCATCATAAGAATATTAAGAAAATATAGCCTCACATACGCACTGTGATATTCCAGAATTAATTCAACATATGTACAAACGGTGATACATTTATACTTACCTGGACGTCGAAGTTGTCTTTATGTCTGATGACATAATCCCTATACTTGGTGAAAAGGAGATCGTGTAAATTAATGATGTCTCCTTTCCTTATAACCTTATTCTCTTCCAACAGCTGCCCCCTGTTTTCTGTAAATTTTTAAATTCTATGATCAAAGTCTAAACGATTGAAAAAATTTTAATTACCAAAAAAGATTGTAAGCAAAAACATAACAACCCTTTCTAAGCAACCAATTCAACTAAAAAGATACAATATTTGCCATCTTTACATGTTAAAAATTATAATTTTTAATCAATTCTAAACAAGTAAAGAACTTTTATAATTCTTGATCAAACTTTATAGTTAACAAAAATAATTGTCTAAAGTCTAAAGATACAGTCTTTACAAGTTAAGTATGTAATTCTTGATCAAGGCTTGATTTACAAGCAACTAGGACATAGGCTAACCTGAGAGATGGGGGCATGTGGAAGCTTGCCTATAAGTGTTAGCAGTAGATTTGCAGCTGGGAAATTTAGTAACAGTGTGATGATTTCTTGAAGATACATACCAAGAAGAGTTGCATACAATGTTTACAGTGTAAAGTCTCATTCTTGTGAACAAAAGATTGCGCCCCGTCTTCAATTGTGCTAAACTCCTCATTTTTCAAGTGTGCCCAAACCCTATACAGATAAAAAGTTTATGAAAATTTTTCTACCACTTCCCTAAGATTCAGTTATTGGGTTCGGGTTAATTTGATTCCCCAAAAAATAAAAATAGGTCAAAATATTAGTTGGATGATTGGTTTACTTGTATATATGAATTAATTAAAATATCAGACATTAGATATTAAATATTCAGATAATTTATTCATGTGAGATGATGAATGTATTCATATATTTATTTTATGTAAAAAATATTGTTGTTAAGCCATATTATCATTTTCCTAAACTTTCTTTTTATGTCAAAATTCTTATCTTAATACTTTCTTAAATTTCAAGTCCAAAAATATAGTTTAAAAAAGAAATAATTAATCGTATATATACATAGGTGTAAATTGTTTGGTTTAGAAAAAAAAAACAATTTGTTAGCTAGATTTTTCATTAGCCCTTATATTTCAAACTTTTTTTAAAATATTATGATAGTTTTGTCGCTATTTTTTTGTTAAGCCTTTAATTATATGTTATTATTTGATTGATTTTATGATTTTAGAATGTTTGATTGAATTTATGATTTTCGAATGCAGCCTTTACCCAGGAAGAGGATGTCGTGGGTCAGTTAGTTTTAGAGGTTCGTTTTATTATTGAGGCTATTTAATTATAAAGGTATTATTTGATATTTAAATTTAAATAATCTATGTTTGTTTTTTCTTTAGCACTTGTGTTTCAAACTTTATTTTGTATATTGTAATAGTTTTGTCACTGTTTGTTTTGTTAAGCGTTTAAACGTATACTATTATTTGATTGGTTTTATGATTTTAGAACGTTTGATTGATTTTATGATTTTGAAAAGCAACCTTTTGTCGGGAAGAACGGAGGATGATATAGATCATTTAGTTCTAGAGTTGATTGATTTTATGATTTCATGATAAGTTTTTCGTCCGGAAAAAATAGAGGATGATATGGATTGGTTAGTTTTAGAGGTTCATTTCATTATTGAGGTTATTTAATTATAAAATGTAATATTTAATATTTAAATTTAAATAATTTATGTTTGTTATTTTATATTAAATATAGTCAAAAAATATATTAAGAAACTGTAGTATAGTTATATTTTATAATTTTTTAAAAATATTACTATATTGTCGTCACGAAGCGCGGCTTAGTGTCATAGTTGTATATTATAACTTATTTCAAATTAATATAGTGCCTTTTTAATAAATATGTTTTGATATTAAAAATATGTTAAATATGGATATGTTAAATATAACTATTATGGTATAAAATTAGAATTGTTAACTAACTGTAATTAATAAAGTTGGATGAGAATGTTAAATAAGAAAAACTCTTAATATAATATTATTGGCCTAAAATTTAGCAATGCACTCTGATTGTTTATAAAATAATTCATAATTTTTTGATTGGTTAACTCATGCTAACTGCATACCTGGGTAGACTCATATATTATAATAAATAATTTTATACTATTTGATCTTAACTGAAAGTTAGACACATTCAAGTTAAAATTCTCAAAATAAGATTATAATTCTATATTAATTAATTTTTTATTTATATAAAATTTTTTTAAATCATAAACAATATAAATGAAAATATAATATATTAATGAAGATCTGTGCATCGCACAATTGTAAGGCGAGTCTATACTATATTATAATAGACGAAACGTTGAAAGCGATGCACAGTTGTAAATAGACCCGGCAATTTCGGACATGACACGACTTACACGACACGAAAATTTAGTGTTTGTGTTTGCCGTTTTAGTTCACGACATGAAAGTACACGAACACGAAAATACACGGTCGAGATTTAGTGTCGGTTTTGTGTTTGCCCTTTAAATACACGACACGACACAAAGTATACGACATAATTAAATATTAAAATTATTTTAAAAAATATATAACATATATTTAACTTAATAAATTTATAAAAATAATTTAATAATTTAATAATTTAATTATAAATTATGTTTGATTTTGTTGGACTTAACTTAAAATTTGAAAATGCAAGGTGAACTTTAACAATTTCGTGTAATAGTTCGTTTTCATTCGTTTCCATTCGTGTCCAATCGTTTCATTTCGTTTCATGTACATGAATGATATACGAAAAATTTCCGTGTAAAACAGGTCGTGTCGTGTTCGTGTACCAGTTCCAGGTACCTGTTTTGTTTTCGTGTCGTTTCCGTGTTTACCTGCAAAGTACATGAAACACGTCATTACAGGACACGAAACGACACAAACTGAATGATTTGCCAGGTCTAGTTGTAAAGCGAGGTAAAGCGAGTCTATAATAATAGACGGAACATTGTGTACAATACTTGTTGAAATTATTTACTTACCATTACTTAATTATTCATATTTTTTTACTTAATTGCCCTTGTGTAATTAAATTAAGGACCTATTTATTTTAAACTTATTTTAATTCTAATTACTATATAGACTAATTACTTTTTCAACTAAAACACATTATTTTGCAAAAAAATAACGGTCAATTCTATTTACTAAAATAAAATATTATAATTACTAATAACTTATATTTTATCTAATTAGTATATAAATCACTTACCTTTTTCAATTAAAATACATTACTTTTTTTTAATTTTTTGGAACTAAAGTACCTTGTGTTACAATAATATCACGGGTAATTTTATTTAATAAAATATTATAATTATAATTATAAAAAATAGCCAATTAATTTTTTCACCTTTTCTGTTTACTAATTTTTAAAATAACACGAATAGTTCTATTTTATTTTAATTTAATAAATGAAAAAATTATGTAGTATTAGAAAATATTCAGAACGGATATAAGAGGGGTGTATTCAATTGAGATTTTGAAGAATTTCATTGTATTTTTAAAATTCAAGGGTATTCAATTTAGATTTTAAATAATTCATTAAAATTTTAAGGTATTCAATTTGGATTTTAAAAAGTCTTTTAAAATCTTGGGGTATTCAATCAAGTTTTCAAAAAGTACTTTAAAATATGATGGTATTCAATCAAGATATAAAATAATCCATTAAAATCTCGTGGTATTCAAAAAGTCATGAATTTTTTTGGATTTAATAAAATGATAGATTTTGATAGATTTTTTAGTATATTTTACATGTGTTGAAATCCAGCCAAATTAGATGAGATTTTGGAGAATTCTTCTAAAATCATCAAAACTGTACATATACATATTTACTCCCAAATTAAAATGAAATTTTCAGAAACTTCCCTCTCGTTAAATATGTTTACTCCCAAATTTCAATGAGCCCGATTTCTCTCGTTGTTCACTAATCTAATATCAAAAAATTATATTATTTATTAATCAATTTTATAATATCATAAAATTTGATATAAATATTTAAAAGACTAATTTAATTTATGACATTTTGTTAATATTTTATTTATATTAAAAATTGTATATTTGTATTGAATTCTCTTGTTAATCTTTTTGCAACATTTATTTTTTTAGTTTAATTATACAATTTTTTTTAGAGTGAAACGTGAGTTAAAAACAATCTTCGAATACGAAGGATGATAAACTTGAATCAAATATTTCAAGTCAACAGATACCCGAAAAGCTAACATTGCTAATTTTATGTGGTGATAGGCCCCCTACTGTGAGAAATGAAGAATATAACGAAGATCAACATATGAAGAGTGAGGAACATAACGGATAATAAGTGATGAGTTAAACTTGCTATTTGAATTATAATATAGTTATTAATTGATATAAGATATTGTGAAATAAAAAAATTAATAATAAATCAACCCCATAAAATTTATAGAATTTTATTTAGTCCACCAAAATCTACAAAATCTCAAAATCTATCAATAAATTTACAAATTCTTATAAAATTCATGAATTGTTGTCTATCCCTTAAAATCTCAAATGAAGACAACCCGTAGCTTGTAAAAATAAATTATGCTAAATTAAAAAGTTGCACCGCTGCTATTTTGTCAGGACCGTCCATGCGTGTAGATCCTACATATGCGCCTAGATCCTTAATAAACATAGTTGTAGTAGTGGAGTACAATTATATTGGTATATTAATAATATGGGTGGTACTAAATGCAGTTCATTTTTACCAAATGCAGTTTGGTCATATTACTTTAAAGTCCTTTCATATAATAAATTTTGAAACTCTCATAAATGCATGTAGGATAGCTTTTCCTGATT
>PHNY01284377.1:558-10914 GCA_003724115.2 Anethum foeniculum | reverse complement strand
AGGTGGAAGGGGGACAGGTGGGGGTTACGGATCAGGTTATGGGTCTGGAAGTGGATCGGGATACGGATCAGGTGGCGGAAGAGGTGGAGGAGGTGGTGGGGGTCAAGGGGGAGGAGGTGGAGGGGGATCAGGTGGTGGTTCCGGATCAGGCAGTGGCTCAGGGTATGGTAGTGGCAGTGGCTCAGGATATGGATCAGGGGGTGGCAGGGGAGGCGGTGGAGGTGGAGGTGGAGGCGGCGGAGGTGGAGGAGGGGGAGGTGGTGGCTCGGGCTCCGGGTCAGGATATGGTAGTGGATCAGGCTACGGATCAGGCTATGGATCGGGTGGTGGTGATGGAGGTGATCATGAACCATGAACATTTTATGCCATGCATATATCAACTAAATTAAGATTGCCAATAGGCCACTGTACTTGCGCAATAAGTTGGCTTTTATCACACATTCGTTTATATATGTGTAGGTGAATACTGCATGGGTGTTTTCCCACAGTATCACTCAATTAATATATAATGATTATACCTCATTGTTCAATAATAACATATCCTGTTTCAAACTGACTAGCATCCTAGTCCACACTCCTGTATAATATATTAATATTAACCACGGTTCAATGTTTACCTTTTATCTCCTACTGTTGGTTTATACTTCAAGGACACTTAGGGTAGTGAAAATCTCTCCATGAACTGTAGGTACTCGCAGTTTCTGTAACTGGTGTAAACTAATCTTGCAGCCTGCAGGGACTTTTGAATCACCATTACGCGGTGAAACTGACATATTTGCAATAACCATATAAAGTAGTCAATCATAGGCTGTGATGAGTGATAAGAAAATATGAAAATAATGAAACCAATCAGATCAAAATGCAGATATAACGCCCAAAGAGTTAATAAAAGCTGTAACAGGCATATTTGCCAAATGTTTACCCCCCAAGAGGTGAGTAAAGCTACGTACATCGTACAATTACACTCGCTACTACAGAGTTTCTACAGGTAATTTTACTTGGACTATTGTTATATAATATAAAGGTCTCTTTTATGAATAATGTCATTTTGAGGCTACAATGTTGCCAAGGTACTCACCATGTAGAGTATTCATATCACTATGCGTGCATGTCTGCTAGATTACTCTCAACTAACTCCAACATTAGTCAAAAAATTATAGAACTTCGCAGAAATGTTTACTAATAAACCTCAAATGTTTACTAATAAACCTCTCATCAAAAACGGATCACAGATCTCCCTAATCACTCTAGTACTGCTCAAAAGCTGAATCCACTTTGCGGTTTATCATGTCCTCAGCTACACGGATTGCTCTTTGTGACCCTGTGATTGTCACTTTCCTGCCAAAATTTGGTGCAAGCACGTCAAAACACTAAGCCAGTAAGCCTCAAACAGTGCAGGTTCAATTTGCCAAATAAGGTAGAAGTAAAATTAAAAGCATCTTTACAATGCTCTTTTAACTATTTAAAGGTACCTAAGGAGGTATTTTCTATTATTTTAACACTAATGTTGTATTTGGTTGGGATGAATAATAATATTGCAGGGAATGGAATGAAATTTGATCTATATTAGGGGTAGATGTTTTTGATTCCTTCCTCCTACCCCCGCCCCCCTCCCCCCACAAAAAAAAAAAGAAAGAAAAGAAAAGAAACGGAATGCTCCATTTATTCTCCAACATACCCATTTTCTTCACAATTCTCATCATAGACTCTGCACTCATTTTTCTTTTAAGTCTTCCCTCCTACCTTCATTATTCGCTTTTAATTTCATTAATCCCATTCTTCCCAACCAAACACAACATAAAAAGGTTACTTCTAAGATTAAACAAACAGGGGTAAGTGCATCAGTAGGTTCTATACCTGTCGGTTGTCCCAGATATAAAATCATCTCGATTTGATATCTTTATCGAGGCCCCACTAATCTGTTAAAAAATAAGTAGGATGAGTTAACAACTGGACATAAAAAGCCAACAGGAAACAGCTGATAAACCTGGATAATCTCTTTTAGATTCTTTCCTCCACGACCAACAACAAGCCCTATACATTCATCAGCAACGCCAATGGTGACAGAGTTACTCTTACCATCCTGCATAACACCAGGGCCCTGGTCATAAAGGCCAGAAAATAGGTAAGTTGTGATCTGCAGAAATCGTAACATAATTACAGTACAGAGTGCAGTATATATGCATCAGCTCATCACTGCAGTATTTTATAATTGGCAACTATTAAATGAACACAAAAGGTAAGAGGACTAATAAGCAGAGGTGCGCATATAGAGCGCAATCAGAAAACAAGTGCAAGGACCGGATCTACTATACGATTCAAGGTGTTTTACTGTCTTTTTTACCTTCAGTTCTTTTTTAGGAAAAAAATATGACCAGCTTCTAGGACAACCACCCTATCATTATTGTGCAATTGTGCATGCATGGAGAAGAACTTCAAAAATTACCACCCAGTAAATATTAAGGTAACAGGTGTATAGACATTCAATCGCAATCTCAAGCCAAAACTTGGCTGTCTTGAAACTACAATATTTTAAGATTTGGTTTCTACCAAAGATAAATTTTGAATTAGAGATGCCGAGAAGCTTATATGATCAGCTGCCCAAATCAAATCAGTATGCTTAACTAGTCCCTAGCTTGAATAACATTTGCATACATTTACTAAAAGACGGGTCTTAGAGAATACCATCAAGACTGATAGTAATGCAAAATGATGATGATCAAGAAGTTGGATAGAAGACTAAAATCATCGAGTCAATACCAAAAAAACGACGTAACATCCTCTGAGCTTAGCACTTTAATCAAGCCTTGCTGCATAAGGTCATTTCAGAATCATTGCTGGCATATGTTACTGAGACCTTTGAATTATATTTAGTAATAATATGTTCTTCACTGCTTACCGAGTTTTTTGATTCACATTAAAAGTAGTATTAAGTATGAAAACAATTTAACCCATAAAGAATCATCTTGTAGTATTATGTTTCTTAAAGTGACATAAAAATGGAGAACAGGATTTCAATAAGAGTACATATAATTACAAATGCTGAAAAGCCACTTGAAATTAAAAAAGGATGCAGAATCAATAAAATTATATTTACAGTTTGCACAAATTGTTTTAGTTCATGTGACCGAAAGTTTTTACGACTGAAAACAGAATACAAGATATTACCACAGATAGCTTATATGCACTATTAAATGTGCCAAAAAAGGCTGCTCTCATCCGGAATGTGCTATTTGCACCTTCATCGCAATATATGAGCTACTTTTCCTTTTTTCTTGATATAATAAACGGATTAATAGTGAGACATCTAATAAGTTCTTACATGTTACTTGAAAAACTATATCAACAAAGTTAATGTTTAAAAATAAACAGATATCTGTGTACATGTGAGCTAATTTTTATCTTTTTAAACTTTTATTTTAACAGACATAGCTATTTTCTGGTTTAGCATGTGCCTGGATGGTTAATTTGTTATTCACAATCTAAACTTTTAGCAGTCAACTACATTTGTACTGTGAAGATAACTATAAGCAAGTAGTATTAATAATTGTTGTTAATGTACTTACAGATAGAACTAACCTTGTTATGTCGATACTTGTTCTGATAGCTGTTAGTGAACATCTTGGCTCCAACTTCATTATAGTATGCAACATTAAACCCTGATATTGAAACAATATGCAACACATAAGTTAAAAAAACAATAAGGAGATGAATCAAATTATGAACAACAGAGAGCTTCTGTGGCTTCTCTCCTCTCCCAGGTGTCTTATGGATACTGCAAGTATGATAAATTAAATTCACCAAACAACCCTCTCTCAAATACCAATCAAATTGGTACCCTGCATGCCTGTAACTCACGACTCTGTTAGAGCACCTTCTACTTTTTAGCTAACAAAAGCTCCTAAATTTCAGTTTAGAAGCACAAACTTGGTACAACCTTTTTAGTGCCCAATAATATGGCAGACATAAGCACCTAATGACAGTCATGAATGCAGCATTAGACTCGAGGGTAAGTTGATGATAGAAATAAAACAACCAACCCGACAGACAATACTGGATAAATTACCAAGTACACATAAGTTATATCAGACATTAATGGTATTCCAACCAAAAATGTAGTTCAATCCTTGAAAATTCCTCGGGTATGACTCTAATACTGCATTTTGGACAAGCTTGGACACATAAGAATTTGTAAAATATATGATGCAGTTAATAGAGACCAAAATTCAGAGTACGCCGCCGGAACCCCCAGTTCCATAAGGCTCTGCCCCTGCCTACTGAAGTGCTTTCTATATCAGCTTCCTAAGTTTTAGACACACATATACAATTATTCTTCCAACAAAATAGTGATTATCGAAAAATTACATAGAGCTTTAACTTTTAGTAAATATATTACCAATTATAGTAAAAACCTAGCAATAACGATCCTGTCCAAGTTTAGTCAAACATCTCCAAGTTTAGTCAAAGATCGATAAATACAAAATACAAATACTGTATAGTTCTTTGATACATTGACTGTTATAAATATAGCTTCTTTCTTTCTTGGGAAATCGAATAAATATATAAACATTTCCTCCAATTCAAAAGATATTATCTTTAATTATGTAATTTATAGAAACAAAACAGATATTTAACTTGAAAAAGGATGGAATACTATCTAGCCGATCAATCATTATCTTGCCAAAAAAAGTTAATGTCTCCTTTATGGAATGTTCTGTTATCGTGGTCTTACAATCTAAAACGTAAATACCAACTCATTTGCTCATGCATGTCGTCATCTTTGAGAGAAACAGAAGTAGGCTATTGGTGTATGTGAACTTGCAAACATGAGTAGCTAAGATTGGGGGATCATCATCAAGAATATCTACCGATGCTTAGTGTTCTTGTGAGACTCATCACAAGAAAGCTAAACCATCTATCACATCGACAACTTATTATAGCGAGCACTGTGATTCAACATCTGCTTATGATTTATTCGAAGATTTAAGCTTTGCTTTTACAATGTTCATACTTGGTCATTCTTAAAGTAAAAAAAGTTAAAATAATAGTCAAAAAGAAAGACCACTGGTCTTTAAATATGAGGCAATAGCACAATAGCAACATAGAAAAATGAATTGAGCCAGCTGACCAATTACTGTTTAAATTCCTTTCCTATATATGAATTATGAAGACAATGAGGACTGCAAACGCATGTATATTGTATATGTCCGAACAATCTACTGATAGTCTATCTCTTACCTACAAATTTTAAGTGAAGCCTATCTCTTACCTACTAATTCTAAGAGGGGGTAACTCACTTATCCAATAAAAAATCAATTTGTAATATATATGTCATTTTTCTAAATATAACTACGTGAAGTACATGCTCTTGGCTCCTGAGAGACCATGATGAATGTCCTATGGTACATAAACGACATTACAAGTCATTTTACTTTATTTTTACCTTCTAGTATATAGATCTGTGATAACATTGAGCTCCAACTGAACAAAAATATAAATAATACATTCGTACCAGCATATGAAAATGGAACATTCATGGATTGTGTATAGTAAGGATCCTCAGTCAACTTCGGCAAAATCAAGTCAATGGCCAGCATCTGTTCTGAAATAGTACCAACCACTGTCACTAGCCTATCAGACAAACCGGTATAATGGTCATTCTGAGAGGATATTTTAATGCCTGCTTGGGAAAATTCTACGAACGACCTGTTCACAGATCACATACACGCAAATAATCAGTAAAACTACAGCATTAAGCTAAATAAATACCGCTGATCCTTCAAGTATGATGTAATGGATATACAATTCACCTGATTCTCACATTACTGGTAAGTGAAATTCCGTTCGATACAGGAAAGACAACTTAAAATAATAAAACGGAATATTCCCCCATCTTACACAGACAATTAATAATAATATATTAACATTGTAAGAACTCATGCAACATTAAGACACTAGGTTATTTGAGATGAAACAACACCAATGCTCCACATGTTCTCTGCCAGTGCTTATACCAAAAGGCAATCCAAGTGATACAATTTCCCGGCAGAAACCATGGAAAGTATTCTATCTTGGAGCAAACATCTAAACAGAAAGTACCACGCAGTAGATAATTACTCATTTGTGATTAAATAGTGTAGCTTGTATTAGTGAACTTACATTTTACAAATAAGTGCTCCAAACATGTATAAATACAAACCTAAAAATATCTTATCATATAAACTGATTAAAACACCCTTAACATGCAATTTTGGACATTTCAAAAAATAGTTATTATATATTACCACTTTTCCTAATACATTGTTATAAATTTCTAATTGAAATAAATTATCTAATGGATCATATGCATGCCAAGAAGGCTATAAAGCACGAAAAAAACATATTGCAAGACAGAAACTCAAAATCTATAAAGCTCCATATCTTGCATTATCGATAAAAAAACAGAAAAAAAAACATATACTAGCAAAAGAAACAAACTCAAATACAGTCACTACAAAATTCATGAGCAGATCATCAATCATTTGCTCATCAGGGACCGTGTATGTAATAAACTAGATAAAAACTACAGAACATAACTAGTGAGCATTAAATTAAAACTAAAAAGGAATCATATCATTTCTTGCAGCGCCCATTTACAATATTAGAAAAATAGATTAAGGATATAAGATACAAAATATCGCCTTAAAGTTGACTAATAAATGAAGGACAAGTAATAAGTATTGTGCATACTTTATAGTAGATCCTCCCTTTCCAATGATTCCACCACAACAGCTATGAGGTACAACAAGTGTAACCTTTGAACTTGGCTCGTCTTCACCTTCTTCGCCATATGTCTAGAGATAAATAGAATTAAATGAATTTAAATTGTACTTTGTGAAAAAACCAACTAGAAGATAACACGAAGGGAATTGCTGTGATTACCTCATTAAGAAACTTCTCAAGAATCAACTCAACCGCCTTGAGCACGCAATTGATTGGTCCGGAAACCATAATGATCCTATCAGAGGTTCCCGGAAAGAATTCATAATTCCTTGATAACTGAATGAGTGTTTCAGATTGTGACTGGAAATCAGAAATTGTGCAACCACCTTTCCCAATAACCATACCAGCTTCGGCATTTGATATAAGGAACTTTAAGTATGTGATCTTCTCCCTAGAATCTAGACAATGAATGACAACAGATTAGTACACAAGATCTTAGTTTACAATTATACTGATGTTGATATTATATCACTATGCATTTACAGGGATAAAACATGCAATGCAAAATTTAAGATATATAGCGTTTATGTGCTACTTACAGCTATCCACTATTAAGAAGAATGCATCTGCATTCAATTGACTAAGCCATAAACAGGAAATCGATGCAAGTGAATCCAATACATGAGCATTTATAGGAGTTTTTCTTCAAAAGAATATGGTATTGGGACGAAAAATGAAGATATCAGGGCCAACATGCTGTCATGCTCCATTTCTGACGGAGTTTCACATAGATCACACTCCAAGCATCATTTGTTTTGTTTGTGAACTATATTTGAATATAACATATATTCCTACAATATACTAGGAAAAAGTACTTCCCTAGTAAATATGATTCAATGGCTTAAATGCAACAGATGATACAATAACCTAAAATTAACTGCAGACTGTCTATTATATTAAGTAGTAGTCAAAGTACCGTTATGCCAAGAATTTGCGTCTAGCCAACACCTTTGCTTGACCAAACTAATTTTACTATTAATCTTTCTCTAGTCTCTTATATCCGAGGTACTTATTTCTCATATAATATGGAAACATCTTAGCAAAATCTTATTCACGAAATAGCAAGTACATCAAGCAATCAATCACTGCAACAATGACTGTTGATATTATTCCAACTTGCATTTACAGAAAAATATATGAATGCAAAAATGAAGATAGTGTGCAGCAGTATGCAGCAGATAAATCACATGTGCAGATATACACTATCAAAGAAAAATGCATATGCACGCCAAGTCGTCAACTGAGTAAAGCAAAAAATGGAAATCACAAGCAAGATAAAGCAAGTGAATTCGACTTATGACCGTTTATAGATTTATGACCATTTATAGGTGCTTTTATCCAAAAGTACATCAAGAAAATGGGAGAGGGAAAAAATGAAGGAATCAGGGCCATCAGGCTCTGTTCGTAGCGGAGTTTCACCTTAATCATACTCCAAACATCATTTATTTCGTGCGTGGACTTTATTTATATACCACATGTATTCCAACAATATACAAGAACAAAGTAGTTCTCCCGATAAACCGACTTAAATGCAACATACATAAACCGCATCCATAAATGAACTGCAGATTGCTGATTAAGTAAAGCATATAAAGCGGAGACTGAATTCGTATCTCTAGCCAACACTTCCCCTAGACTAAATCCCTACGGTATGTGACCTAACTTAACTATCAATCTCTCTTATCTCTTATATCTAAATTATTTTCTCGTATATTAAGAAAACATTACAACAAAATCTCATTCACAATTTCACAAATCACAACAGGCATGTAACGACTAGACAACGACAAATTTAAAATCAATTCTTGTTCAAAAGACCGATTCATATCTCGGTATAACATCAACAAACAATCACATGCTTCACATTCACAATTCAGTTTCACGACACTGTCAATTTCTTAAATCCGTAATAAACATAAACCGAAACATGAGCTGACACTGTTAATTTCTTAAATCCGTAATAAACATAAACCGAAACACGAGAAGCAACGAACATTCTCCAAATTCAAGTGAATTACATCACATAACAAGTGAATAAGCCTTTAACTACAAAACCTCAGGCCTTAAACCACTAATATTTCAATTAAATTATAGCATCTCTACAGTATAAATCACTACGTCGTAAATTACGCAGAAAAATTGACATCGTAAATTATACTCTTCTGAAGAATAATGAAATGAATAACATAACATAACAAAAATTATAAATCGCATGCAAATGAGTACAAATTTTTAATTGAACATAAAAATATTTAAAGTTAAAATCGGTACCTCTAGTAGGTGAGGTCGATTTTTTATTACGGGAAGCGCCATTAGCGAGACGAGAATCGCGCGATTGCATTGTTGTGTGCTTGTCTTAGATAGGGTTTATATATGATATTGTACCGTGTGTCTATATTTTGGAGGAGGGTTACATTACATTGATGAGTATAGAGCGGGATTTATATAGTGACAGTTTCAGTTGGCTACTAATTGGGTTTACGGGTCTGTTTGGGCCGGGCTGAGCTAAATATCAAGGAAAATTTGAACATAGCATATTTTAAAATGAAAATTATAAGAAAATTATGAATAAAAATAATTAAATTTATAGGGCCGGGTTTTATCCGAATTTTAAAAGTCCGATTTTTTTCGGGTTGTGTTTTCCTAAAAATAGGGTTGGGCTTGGCTCTTCCTCTAAAATATGAGGTTTGTTTTAAATCCGCGGGCCGGACCAGATCGGACCGAACCTGACTTTTATCCGGGTATTTTTTTATTTATATGTTAAATATTAATTTATATTTTATGGTTCGATCTGTGAATAACTTAGGCATCGAAGGAAATAATATCTCAATATATGAGAAAGAGAAGTTTATAAACTAAAACAAATAATATTTCTTTAATATTACATTCAACGGTTCTCATTTTTAGTGATTTGGCTAATCTCAGGTACCTTCCCAATGGTCCATTTTTTGATGGGCGAACGACTTAATATTATTTAATATTACAGTCAACGGTTCTTTAATCTAAAACACTAGTTATTGTTATTTATCGTAATAAATAGACAAACCAGTCAAGTATACCTTAATTGCTTCTAATTGTATAATATAGTTTTTGAAAATTTCTGAAATATATTATATATTTTAAAATTTTATATAAAAAATCAAATTTTCATCCGGATTTTTTAAAAATCCCGGGATTTTATTCGGCCGAACCAAACTTTTATCCGTGCTATTTTAGAACTGAACTTTTATCGGAGATTATTTAAACCCGGACTTTTATCCGGATTTTTCGGGTTTCAGGTCGGGGCGGATTTTCACAAAAAAAGGAGGCTCGTTTAAGGCCTGCGGGCTAAGTCGAACTGGGCCGGGATTTTTTTCAAATCGAACATTTCAAATTTTTTTCAAATCAAACTTTTCAAATTTTTTGCCGGATCGGATTTCAGGTTTCGATTTTTTGAACAATTCTGCATTGATAACAAGTTTTGAAATGGTTGTGCAGCTTTTGCTTTTATAAATTTGGGAGAAAGTTAAGTACTTTAAATAAGTCTAACTGTGTGATCGCGTGAGTTAAAATATTAAAATATTTAGGGAGCGTTTGGTACGCACGTGGAACGTG
>PHNY01284325.1:509-12059 GCA_003724115.2 Anethum foeniculum | reverse complement strand
TAAATTTTCTTTTTCTGAATAAAAATTTAAGATTCAAACTTTTATTCACAAAAAGAAAATTTGAAAAATAATCAACGGAGCTATGCGGTCAATGCACCTTAAAATACGCGTAAAAATCAAAATGGACAAGTAATTTGAAACGGAAAGTATTATAATATTAACTGAAGGAGATGGATCATTTTTGCATTTTGTTGTGGGCGTTTAGATTTAATGCCCGAAATTTATGAGATTAATAATCTCTATGCATTGGTAGCGTTGGAATATGATATTTGTGGCTTTCGAATATAAATAATCTAGCGTCTTAATATTAAGAGTAGAAGTGCACAAAATATTAAGAGTAAAGTGCACTTTGTGTACCTGCTGCTAGTGTGTCAGACCATTTGAGATACTCCAGTTCAGAAACTACCATATGTTATATTGAACTTCAGTTTTTGATACGAAGTGCACCATTACGTTAGTAACACTGTTAATAAATAAGCTGAAAAATAGGAGTAAAGTAGTAATTTATCCTTCTTCTTCTTCCTTTCTTCTTCCTCAATCCTAAAATTCACCATTGAAACATATTTTGAGAAATTAAAACATTAATATCTCATTTATTTCTTAACGAAATCAAGTCATTGAAGTTGCAATAGAATTGTCTTTTTCTCCTCTACAAACTGATAGTGATTTTACTATCAAAGATTTACTTCAAGAAATTTGTATATTTACTTTAAATCGAATTTTAACAATACCTATTTCAGTTTTTTTTTCAATTATTGGTTTTAATGCCATTGTAAAGGAGAAAAAAAGGTTTTAATGTATTTTAAATGAATCTATTTCATTGTGAAACGAATGAGAATTACAAGTTTAAAACTCTCAAAAGAAATTTTAATGGTGCAAATGGGTTTGAGGAAGAAGATGACTATTAAAAGCCCTGACTTTTCTAATGATGTTTAATATAATTGACGGACATATACATAGTAGAGATGTTCAAAAAATCCGAAACCTGAAATCCTATTCGATCCGGAAAAAATCCCGAAAAGCCTGATCCGAAAAAATCCAGCCTGGTTCGGCTGGGTTCGAGGGCCTTAAATGGGCCTACTTTTTTCTTGAAAATCCGGTTTGGCCCGAAACCCGGAAAATCCAGATAAAAGCTTAGAACTAAAAAAGCCCGGTTCTAAAAAATCTGGATAAAAACCCGGTTCGGCCCGGATAAAAATTCAATTTTTTATAAAAAATTTAAAAATATACAATATATTTCATAAATTTTTAAAAAGTATATAATAGAAATAGAAGCAATTAAGGTATATTTCATTGTTTTGTCTATTTGTTACTCACATTTCGAGATATTATTTCATTCGGTACCTAAATTACTCATAGATCGAGCCACAAAATATAAATTAATTTTTAATATATAAATAAAAAAATCCTGGATAAAAGTCTGGTTCGGCCCGATCCTGCCTGATCTGGCCCGGCCCGCGGTCCTAAAACGGGCCTCATATTTATGAGGAGGCCGGCCCGTCCCAATTTTTCGAAAAGCCCGGCCCGATCCATTTAAAAAAAACCTGGCTTTATTAAAATCCGGATAAAATTCAGTCCGAAAGGCTTTTTGTGCATCTCTAATACATAGTGTAACGAAAATTGAAATTCAATCCAACACGTGGTAGTTTCTGTCTAACATACTAATTATAGGTACACAAAATACACTTTATTCTCGTATCAATGTTATATTGATTTTAAAGTATTCCAGCATTATTGGTCAATTGTAGTAAAACGTCGATGTCCAGGTAATATTTTTATTATTTGATCGTCGTGAATGTTTTGGTGGCAACACATAGGGTTTTTGGGTCTAGATTCAATATAAGGAAATATGTTGTATTTAAAATTCTAGAAAAATTTTCATTACATTTACTCTGTATGTTCTCCCTCTATTTATCCATAAAACCTGGGAGGGACCAGCACCCAGCTGGAAAGGAGTAAACTATGTTGGTTATAAAATGAAAGTAATAAACAGAGCAACTCGATTAACTGTTATGGAAAGCTTGCCAAATTGAATTGTTTAGAAATGCAGAAGGAAAACAATACAAATAGCTACAGCTAACTAAGATGCTAAAAACCAGGAGAACACGTCCTAGTTTATCTCACAATTATTAAGCTACTATCCTAAACAAATGCAACTACTAATGACCAAGTCACAATACAACGTTCACACACTAGTTGGCTTATTAAAACAAATAAACTAAATAGATGTTTAGATTAAAATTAATCCCGACATACTCCACCTTAATCTAAACATCCTCAAGATTTCTGACTCCAAGTAAACTCCGCATCTTCTCAAATTTCCTAGCCGCCAGCGCCTTAGTTAAGATATCAGCTCTCTGTTCATTTGTGCTAACATGCTTGATGACAACCGGACCTTGCTCAACACAATCTCGTATGAAATGGTATCTCAGATCAATATGTTTACTTCTTCCATGAAAAACTGGATTGCTAGCTAAATCTACTACAGACTTATTATCAATGTATAGAACGACTAAACCTTATTTAACATCCATAATATGACTAAGAACGCGTTGTAACCATACTGCTTGACACGCAGCAGTTGTGGCTACCATGAACTTGGTCTCGCAAGAAGATAAAGTAACATATCTTTTCTTCTGAAAAACCCCTGTGATCAAGTTTTCATCCAAGTAAAATGCCATGCCTCATGTGCTTTTCCTATCGTCCAAGGTCCCGGCTAAATCACTGTCCGAGAACCCTCACAATATATAATTTCCACGTCTTTTCGTGTAGACCAGACCATACTGCAGAGTTCCTTTCACATACCTGCAAATTCTCTTCACAGCATTTAAATGCATTTCCATGGGCCTTTCCATGTATCGACTGACTATCCCAACAGCATACGCAATGTCGGGCCGTGTATGAACCAAGTAGCGTAATCCACCCACTGTGCTCTTATAATGTGTCGAGTTTACGGGCTTACCAGTTTCATCTGCACAAAGTTGCATTTTATGCTCCATAGGATACTTAACAGCATTGCACTCTCCCATTCCTGCTCGTTCTAGGACTTTCAAGGCATAATTAGACTGCTTTATCTTAATGAAACTATGTCCTTGAATAACCTCCAGACCCAAGTAATATGATAGCTTTCCGAGGTCCGACATGTCAAATTCACGACTCATCTCCCCCTTGAATTTTACAATGTTGGACAGATGAGAACCCGTGATAATTAAGTGATCGACATAGACACCCACGATCAAGCAATCATTACCTGGCATTTTGTGAAACCGAGTTGCAGCAAATATTGATTGAAGCGCGAGTACCAGGCCCGTGGGGCTTGGAATAAACCATATAAGGCCTTTCACAGTCGATATACCTGATGCTCACTGCGCTGTTTCACATAGCCTTTGGGTTGAGATACATACACTTCCTCCAAGAGCACACCATTGAGAAAGGCTGATTTGACATCAAGATGGTGAAACTCCCAAGCATTTTTAGCTGCCAATGCTAAGAGTAATCGGACTGTTTCTAGTCGTGTAACCGGAGCAAAAACTTCATCAAAATCTACCCCTTGTTGTTAAACATAACCTTTGGCCACAAGGCGAGCTTTATGCTTTGTCACTTCCCCATTTTGGTCCTTCTTTAACTTGAATACCCACTTCAAATCTATGACCTTGTGTGCAGCTGGTAGATTAGTTAGCTCCCAGGGTTATTTTTTTCGATAGAACTGATTTCTTTATACATGGCATCTTTCCACACATTATCTTTTATTGCTTGCTTGAAACAAACTGGTTCATCAATCCCCATCAATAGAAGCTCTTCCTCTAGTTCTATTTCAGTTGTGTCACTGTATATACCTCAAAGAGAACGAAACCTACGTGGTGTTTCGCTATCATCATAAGTGTCCCAGGTGTCTGCATTTTCTCCAGTACCAGACTCAGACCCATGTACTGATTCGTCTGGTGTCGAGGGCTCAGAGGTGGCATCTGTTATATAATCCTCGGTTGCCTCAACTGTATGATCATCCAAAACGAAATGCCCAGTTCCATGAGTTACTGTGTGCTTGTCTGACTCCCAGTTCCAGCCATTCTGTTCATTGAAAACGACATCTCGACTTATATGTATACTCCGTGACACCGGATCATACAGTCTATATGCCTTTGTTCCCGGTACTCGCCCAAGATGAACAACCAACTTACTTCTAGCATCAAGTTTCGCTGTGTGGACTCAGGAAATTTTCATGTAAGCAGTGCACCCGAATACTTTCAAGTGTTCAACACTTGGTTTTCTATTGAACCAGGCTTCATAAGGAGTGATTGTAGACATTGAACGAGTGGGCAATTTGTTTAGTATATGGACTGCATGACGAACTGTTTCTCCCCAATATGCTGAAGGCATCTTTTGTTCGGATAACAAGCTCCTAGCCATGGAGACTACAGTGCGGTTACGGTGCTCTACCACACTATTTTGTTGAAGTGTGTAGGGCGCTGTGTAGTGCCTAGAGATGCCCTGTTTGTCACAATAGTTCTGAAATTCCCTCGAACAAAATTCCCCTCCACAATCAGTTCTCAAGACTTGAATTCCCTACTTAGCACCATTCTCAATTGCTAGTTTAAATGTTTTAAATTTACTCAAAGCCTCATCTTTCGTTTTAAGCATATACACCCACATCATACGTGTAAAATTATCGACAATCAACATGAAATATTGGTTACCAGCTGGTGTTTCAGGGGTGATAGGCCCACAAAGATCCATATGTATTAATTACAAAGCAACTGTTGTAGAAAAATTGGTTTGAGACGGGAAAGACTTACGTGTTTGCTTTAACATAAGGCAGCCATGACAATGCTCTTCCGGTTTGTTGACAGTGGGTAATCCATGATTCATGTGGTTTTTTGACATTAGTTGCATAGCATTAAAATTCACATGTCCGAGTCGTTGATGCCACAACCATGCTTCATTTTCATCCTTTGTTAAGAGACACTGTTGATGCGCTTCCTCGATGTAGATTTGATAAAGACGATTTCCAGACCTTTTCACTTGCATTAATAGCCTACCACAGCTGTCGTAGACCTACAAATTTTCACCATTTATGACTACTCTGTTACCTTCTTCAAACAGTTTCCCAAGACTGATGATGTTACTTCGGAGTGTGGGGATGAAATATAGTCCCTGCAAAATTCTAGTTTCGCCGTTCTAGCAAGAAATTCGAATTAACCCATTTCCTTCGATTTTCACCAAAAGATCCATCTCCAAATTTCACCTCGCCTTTTACTGTTCCATCCAAACTCTCAAATTTTTCTATATGTACTGTCATATGTTTACTAGCTCCATTGCCGAGATACCACGTGTTTTCTTCCACTTCCTTGCTGTTGTTCGCATCTTTTCCCTCAGTAAACGCGAGCACGCTGTTATCACACATGGCCATGAGCAACGCAGGTTCGTTGTCACTAGTCTGAGTTAAATTCACCTCGCTCTTTTGCTGCTTAGATCTCACTGGTTTTTTGCACTCCACTGCGAAGTGACCATAACCTCCACAATTGAAACACTTCACTTGGCTTCTATCTCGCGCGATACGATTATCTCTTACACGATAATCTCTTCCACCACCTGGGGATACACTTTTACCAGACCTTTTCAACCATTCCTCTCTTGTTAACAAGAGTTTTCCATCACCATTCTCCTTCTTTTGCCATTCCTCCTCGGTTAACATTAGTTGTTGTCCTTCACCACTTTCCGTTGATCCCTGCAATCGCTCTTCATGGGCTTGAAGTGACCCGACCACCCCCTCCACTGACATAGAATCCAAGTTCCCAAATTGTTCGATGGCTGAAGCAATTTGCAGGAACTTGGTTGGAACAGCTCTCAGCAACTTCTTTACGACCTGCTCTTTTTCAATTGTTTCTCTCAATGCCTGGATATTTGTGACCATCCCATTGAGTCTCATACAGAAATCTTCTATTTGTTCTAAGTCTTTCATCTTTAATGTTTCAAAATCCGCTCTGAGAGTTTGTGCTTTTGCTTTCCTCACCTTATCAGATCCCTGGGACAAGATTTTAATCGCACCCCAAGCTCTTTAGATGTCTTCTTCTCTGCAAGTGCTAAGAGTACGTCATCTGGAATGCCCTGATAAGTAATTGCTAATGCACGCTTGTCAATCTTCTCCTCGATTACCGCCTTAGGATCCTTAGGTTCTATTGCTTCCCACACCCCATATACCTGCATAAAAAACTTCATCTTTTGAGCCCATGCGGTATAATTCGTTTTTGACAGCATTGGATAGCTCAAACCAAAGGATCCCTCTTTCCTCTTGCTTGTCTCCATCTCTCAGATGTTTCGTATGAGCATTCCAGTGATTCGCTCTGATACCAGATGTTGGTTATAAAATGAAAGTAATAAACAGAACAACTTGATTAACTGTTATAGAAAGCTTTCCAAATTAAATTGATTAGAAATGCAGAAGGAAAACAATACAAATAGCTACAGCTAACTGAGATGCTAAAAACCAGGAGAACACATTCTAGTTTATCTTACGATTATTAAACTACTGTCCTAAACAAATGCAACTACTAATGACCAAGTCACAATACAACGTTCACACACTAGTTGGCTTGTTAAAACAAATAAACTAACTAGATGTTTAGATTAAAATTAATCCCAACAAACTAGGTGAAGTCAAGAGTACTCAAGAGAGTGAGAGAAAGATGGTAAGATTCACAGTAAATCATGAGGGAGGACCAGAGCTTTATTAACAATTTATCATGCATCCACGTGGCAAGGGGCTATTGGCGGATGTGCTAAGGACCAGAGTGGATGTTAACGTGGCTAACTCGTAAGGTTAGGGCAATGCCGAAGCAAGCATGCTAGTTAAGAGAATGCCGAAGTGTGTCTGGTCTCTACAATGAAATGACTTTTGTTTTTAGGCATAACTATTTAGATCAATATGGCCATCGAAATCAATAGTGTTATTGTTTGTCAAATATGCTAGTGCATATTTCTTGTAAACCAATCTTTGTTGGGGTGATGCATGTTCCTGGAATCCACCTACATGGACTTTTGATTCTATGGAAGTGTATGCAAATGTGCTACAGATTGTACTTGTTTTATTCACCGCATCGACACTTATATATATATACTGCGAATGAGTGTGTGTTAACTTAACTTTGACATGATTACTTTGACATGTCATGCAAAATCGGACTTGTCTTGTTATATCACAAAAATATCTAACCAACTCTTAAAGATTAACAAGTCACTAGCTAGAGTAAGAAAATTATATATAAAAATATTTTAGACGGTGATTCGGTGATTCTCAAATTCCAAACATATGTCAAGTAAATCAATAATGTGATGTATCTTAAAATAATGATGGACTAGTTGAAAACATTAACATACTTGCTGATTTACTCATCTCTCACAAGGTCGGGGATGATATCAATATCAATATATTCTAAAACTTTGTTAGCACTAGCTTTTCCAAAATACTTAAATTAGCCTTTCCATTTATACAACATCTTTGCTTACCAAGGCCTTTTTATGTCATTTTACATTAAAAAAAACCCAACTAAGCTTTGATTTACCCAACTAAACTTTAGTTTACCCAACTATATATGGGTGTACCCATGTTTGCAAGATCCAACTATACTTTAGTTAACCCAACTACATATGATAATACTAACATTTCTCTTTTTTTAATTTGTTATTGGGTCGACCCAACTCAACTATGATTAACCCATACACCATGATTTTAGCAACAAGTTGTTAATACATTAACTAACCTGATCATATCATTTTTAAAATTCAAAAAATCATGTCTATCGCTCAAACATGGTCATCTCTGCAATCATACCATCAATGCAGTGGTACTGATTAATGATTTCTCTTTTTTGCAGATTACTTTTAATGATTTTTGTTTTGCAGATTACTTTTAGTGATTTTTGTTTTGAATTTCCTCTATCTCGATAACCATGCCTCAACTTTTACCGGATTACATATCTTTTGTAATCAGAATTAGAATTTTAAATTTCACAATCACACGTATAACTTCTTTCATTATCATAATCGATTGATTGATTTTCACTTATTCATGAGAGTATATACAAGTGTGCCATCTTCTACACTTAAATTAGGTTTGTGGATTCTCGATTCTAATTCAGTTTCCTTTATTTTTGCAGGTTACAAGTGTATGCATCATAGTATCTCTATTTTGATTAAAGGTATATATCTATATATGTTTGATTTATCCATCTCTTTTCTTCTCTATTTTTCAGAGTCATGTTTGTTAGTTCGTGTCGTGAGAGCATATTGAATTATTAAACAAAATTGCTTTGTACATTACGTTCAAGTTTCTGTGTTTGATTTGGGTGTGTGTTTTTTTGTTTTAGTTGTATCTAATTTGTATTTGTACTCGGTAACGAAGTATGATGAGTTTATCAGGTTTTTCTTTTCGGATTAAAATTCACCAGGTATTAATTATCTTCGTTAAAGTTTTAAGTAATTGTTTTGATTAGTTGTAACTTATCATTCACCAGGTATGGATTTAATTACCTGCAGGTGAATGAAAATTAACAACTTTGAAGGTTTTTCTGCATTAAGTCGCACTAGAGGTTAGCTTTGTTTACTATGAAATACTACTGTTAGGACTGGAAAAGAAAGTTCAAAAAATCGATTCTCACATAAATGTGAACACTCCATTAACAAACTTTGTTAACATGCACGCTATGGTGTGAGTCCTTCATTTGATTTTTTGGGCGACCTGTATAGATTTCTAATTTACTGCTTTTTCTTCTTTAGGAATTGGTATTTCTCCTTAATTGACTATTATAATTAAGCATGCCCTAGTGAGGTTAAAGGCATTAAATCTGTTGTTCTTGCCACTCACCTGACTATAATTTTGAATTGCAAAACATCAGTTGTCCCTCATAATCATGGATTTCATCACATCCTTCCTCATCCGTGTTTACGTCTCTGAAATTTATCTTTGTTAATGTATCTTTTAACCGGCGTTATGATGTTATCCTGGCTTAGAGCTTCTTGACGTGTTTTAATTCAAAAGTTTATTCACACTGATATGTCAATGGACAAGTCTACTAATGGCTCATCTCAGTTACTAATTTATCTGTGATTCAATTTTATAATATGCTTAAAAATGGTACTTTGGTCTTATATCATGTGTACTAACATTTTCTTTTATGGTAATGTCATTATTTTTCCTGATGTTTTAAGGTCTTAAGCGACTTCCTCTTGAACCACTATCTGCTTCTTCTGCACAAGATGGTTTGTCCATGTCTTATTAGTAAACCTATGCATCTCATGTTTGTAAGTATATCATGTTTCTAAATCAAATTACCCAAAATGAACCAGTAAGAAGAATCAGTGATATTAAACCCCTCGATTACAATGTTTCTAATGTTTGTAAGTGTATTACGAATTCCAAAATTTCATTTTCAGTTATTTTAACAAATTTTGTTGATTTTTCTCTTGAGAATGCTGATTTTTTATGACGGAGTGTAACAATTCCACTTCAGATTATGAGAAATAATTTTGACGGGTCTGAATCGGGCTCCTTGCTGCAATGTATGAACAACATAATAACCATATCTGGATCACGGATTCTAAGCCACCGGGTATCGGATGCCTCAATCTAATTTAATTATTTTAATGATTCTTATCAGAATTTATGTTTTTATGCAGTAATATCTGTTTCCTGGTGCAGGTGACTCACCCTTTATGCGAAAAAAATATGATACATTCCCGCCTTGATGTTGTTTCTAAGATTGCCGAATCCATGAGTCCATACAAAGCTGCTCAAGATATTAACATTGCTGAGTGGGACTCTGATTTTACTATCGTGAGACCCAAATTACATCATGTTCTTTCTTCATTTTTTACGTTTGGAGGAAGGTCACCTAATATTAGTATGGCATAAAAATAATATTTCATCGAACAGCTACAACATCAGAGGTTCTACCTTACTCTTAACTGCTTTTTTATATGTTTATCTAAAACTTTGCATATGTTACTAAAATGTGTCTTTTTGTCAATTTTAAAGTATCATTCACTCACCAACTTTAAAGACATGGGATAAATGACGAGATACTTGGACTATGTGGACTTCATCTATTTATGCTCCTTGATATACATGCTTTTGATAGAAACTCCTGACAGTTTTTTGCCTTTTATTGGATGGTGCAGTTTGTTGCTATTATTCGAACCATCTTAGTTACCGGAAAGCAACTTCAGGAGCTTCAGGTTGAGGAAGAAAGGCATAAGCCAATATTAGGCAAAAACTTTGTGCACTCTATGTTGCTAAGGAAATTAGTTTTGATAATTTCGTCATCCAGGGTCATTGGTATTGCTGTAAAATTTTTGTCATCCTTCAACAAGGATGCTACCGAGAAACAGGATCTTCAAAATTTATTCATCAGTACCGATGGACAATTCTCAGAGGTTGAGCAGTCATTTTAATAATAATATAATTCTTTGTATATATTTCTGCTTTTTAATCTTTTGGTGTTATTTTGACCTTAGAAAAATTATCTACCAGGTTGGGGAAGCAAGAAGAAATGTTCAGCGTGCAAAAGAAAAATTAGACTTATTGATAAATTTCTATTTTAAATAGCTTGGTAAAGGCAATCTGGAATTCATAATGTTTCAGGGACAACACACTTGATTGAGGTACTACAGTAAATTTTGTCACTTTTTACAAATCGTAAGCTCAAATGCTTTGGTTTGGTTTAAGAAAATCTCTCAGTTTATATTTTCAAGTATCTCTACCTTACATAATCTTAAAGTGATGCATATGTTGCTGGCAAGTGAATACATTTCATTAATGGCAATTTTCTGGACTTCAGTGCTATAATATTATATTGTTAACATTCACCTATTAAACTGTTGTTTTAATACTCTTTTGGTTAGTGCTAAGCTGCCCAAGCTTATCATAGACTTTGCTTGATGTATGGGGCTTTATTTTTATTTTTTTTATAGCACATGATTTTTTTATCTAATCAAGTGTAGCTCTTATCTAATCAAGTGTAGCTTTATCACAGTAGTTTGAAGATGTGAAAGTGCCTTCCAACTCGATAAAGGTAATAGTACCAAGAAACTATACGTTATCATCCCCTTGAAGTGTTGACTACTCTGGACCAGTTGTCACTAAGAAAGTTCATTAGCTTAATGTATGTTAAGATTAACAGAGTAGATGAATGCTACAACTAAAGCAGATTCACCTTAACAAAACAATCGTGGAAATGTATACGTAAAATTAAAGCTGCATTGCAGGGATCAGAAAACTAACTTGAAACTTTGCAGGAAACGTGGCGCCATTGATCTGCTTGTGAATCGATAAGAATCTGGAAAGATAGTTGAGACTGTAGTGGT
Source organism: Anethum foeniculum (assembly GCA_003724115.2). Lineage (NCBI taxonomy): Eukaryota > Viridiplantae > Streptophyta > Magnoliopsida > Apiales > Apiaceae > Anethum > Anethum foeniculum. The sequence goes on along the minus strand of PHNY01284325.1, from coordinate 701 downwards.
ATGCCAATTGAAATGCACAAAATGCAAGACATAAATATATATATATATATAATGAACACATGGGATATGTTACACATGTTTATTTAGTTAAGCACCTGTTTATGTCTGGCTCATTTTCAGAGATTCACCCAGTGAAAGTGGGATGAACACATCGAATCTTTCTTACCAAATTACATCATCTTCAGAGGTATG